>MCJB01049935.1:42017-78032 GCA_002018475.1 Nicotiana obtusifolia
ACCAAAAATCGGGCTGGAAATAAACAGAATGAGAGAAGCCATCGATGGCTTATACTCTCTGGAAATCTGAAATTAATTCCAGTAGCCATAAGCCATCGATGGCTTATGGAGAAGCCATCGATGGCTTCTACTCTCTGGAATTTTTCAGCAGCCAAAACACATAAGCCATCGATGGCTTATGGAGAAGCCATCGATGGCTTCTTCATTCTGTTTATTTCCAGCCTGATTTTTGGTTCATAATTTTATTATTTTGTAAAACCATTGTTTTGAAAAATGTCTTAATGATTTTTGAAATAATTTTTAAGCTTGAGCCAAGTTCTTAAAAACTAACGAGGATCAAAAATAACATCAAGACTCAAAATCTAAATCTAAATCAAGACTAAAATACTACAACTTTTAGTCTTCAATCTTTTTGCTTCATTGACAGATTCCATGCATCAACTTCTATTATCTTGAAAGCTTGACTTGTAGTCATAACAAAATCCAAGCAATCTTGGTAACCTGTTAATGATGGTTTGTCAATTATCAAAACCTACAACAAGACACAAAGTCATTAGTTAAGGTTTCATGAATAAGAATGCGAATACGTTTTTCCAACAATTTCCCCCTTTTTGATAATGACAAACAAGATCTGGGATATGCATTCTTTTAGCAAAAAGATGTTATTTTGATACAATTGTTATATATGGAAATACCAATTGATATGTATAAGATACCAATTGTTAAAACAAATACCAATTGTTATGTATATATATAAAAATACCAATTTCAAACAATGTTATAAAATTTGTCAATTGTTTAAGGAACAAGATCAAATCATATGGGTAGATATCAAGTGTTAAAATAAACAAGTAAAAGAATTAATACTTGTAGAGATTTTTAACAAAATAGACATATCTTCCCATCTTCCCCCTTTAAACAATATTATGACAATATTTAAAAAAATACCAATTGTTAATAAATTGAAGGAATAAATGTATAATAAATGTTCCCCCTCAATTTATGCTTCCCCCTTAATATATGCATATCCTATTTCATGAATTAATCCTCTATATATATCTTCCCCCTTTTGGCATTAGCAAAAAGACATATATAATAAGAATGATTAATTTCATTAATGAAACATGGAAATTATAATGCATAAAAATATTAAAGGTACAAATCAAAGAAGCATTAATACAATAAAAACAGAAAATTTATTCGGATTCATTCATTTCCTTCATATCGACGCGCAAAATCCCGGAAGTTGGCGTCAAGTTTTTCTGTGAATGCGCCCCAATTACTAATTTCTTGAGTTAGATTTTCAAGTTGAGCGCTAATAGCTTCCAAAATCACAGAAGAGGAAGAAGAAGCTTGTTCTGGAACTCTTTGTTGAGATTCCATACCTCTTTGGAATGAATTATCCGTTATTGACCAAATTTTTGTTGCTTTGGTCGTTGGGCCAATATTCACCGACATCCCAAAATATGTGAGGATGTCCATCACCAAAAATGCATAAGGGAGTGGTTCCCCCTCATGAATTGCGTCGAACATGTGAATCATGATAAATTGCGGCCAATTTATCATCGCGTTATGCATAATTGCATGCATTATTTTGATGTCTTCAACCAAGAGAACTGTGTGGGAAAATATCTCGGTTTCAAAATACGCGTGATGATATAGAAGAGTAACCTGTGCTCTTCATTCATGTTCGTGATGGTTGGGCGACGATTTGCCCGGTGAAATTGTTCAATACCCATTTGGGATAAAAAATGGTGCCTCTTCAAAGGCGGCCCCGTGAACTCCTGTGTAAAGAGTAACATTTTCTCCATTTGTGAGAAGTCCGGTTATTTCGGAAAGAATCTCGCACGAAATGAAAATTTCCGTACCATTGACGGAGGAGACGAGATTTTCATCAACTCTTCGAAGATTTGAGTAGAAAGCACGAATCAAATCTTCATGAATGAAAGAGAGTTGATTGGTTATAATATTTATAAGACAAGTAGATTGTAGAGCATTGTAGAGAGTATTTCATATTGAAATAAATATGCTTTACATATCTCGGTGGAAGAATTTCTCGTTGCTCAAAATTATTCACAATAATTTTGTAGCTCTCTTCGTGATGAGAACCAAAGATATGAGCCATCTTTGTATTTGGCGGCATTCTTTGGAATTTAGAAGAAGTAGAAGCCATTTTGAATTGAAGATTGAATAAGGAGAATTTTGGAGCAAGATGAGAGAATTGAAGACCTATTTATAGAGTCTTGGAAGAATATGACCGTTTGCGGTCATTTTGGTCATTTCAGAGCCTTAAAAAAGGTAACAAACGGCTATATTTTTCAAAAATTTTGAAGACGCCATCGATGGCTTGAACTCTCTGTTTTTGGAAATGTTGGACAGAAAGTTTGAGTCATCGATGGCTTATCTGGAAGCCATCAATGGCTTAAATGTTATGGAAATTTTTGTCATTTCCAGACACATTTTGCCATCTTTGTTGCTCGTTTAATAGATGATTGAGCATGGAAGTGATTATATATCACATTTTAGGCGAATACTTTTGACTAATTAAGTTCCCCCTCATTTTCTAAATTATCCACATGATGAGGAGAACCTTGAAAAATAAAATAAACGCCTCCGACGCTCAAGTTAGTAATGTTCGAAACAAAAATAATTATGCACATAATTAGATCAATGTTGAGTCAAGAATTCTAAGCTCGCTTCGAATTCTAAAGAATGACTCTTTCTCTAAGGGTTTAGTAAAGATGTTCGCCAATTGGCTACGAGTTTCAACAAACTCAATTTCGACATCCCCTTTGAGAACATGATCTCTTATGAAATGATGCCTGATTTCAATGTGCTTTGTTCTCGAATGAAGAAAGGGATTCTTCGTGAGACAAATGGCACTAGTATTGTCACATCTAATTGGAATGTGATCAAGACGTAGGCCGTAATCCACAAGTTGTTGTTTCATCCAAAGGATTTGCGCGCAACAACTTCCAGCGGCTATATATTCCGCTTCCGTGGTGGATAAAGCAACACTGACTTGTTTCTTGCTAAACCAAGAAACTAACGAGCTACCAAGCATATGGCAAATGCCACTGGTGCTTTTCCTATCTAACTTGCAACCTGCGAAGTCAGAGTCGGAATAGCCAATAAGGTGGCAGGATGAACCCTTGGGATTCCAAAGTCCCACGTTCATTGTGTCGATGAGGTATTTCATTATTCGTTTAACCGCGGTTAAATGCGATTCTTTAGGACAAGATTGATAACTTGCACACAAGCATACACAGAACATTATATCAGGACGACTAGCAGTAAGGTAAAGTAGAGATCCGATCATACCTCAGTATTTCCTGACATCTACTTCTTTACCTCTTTCGTCTTTGTCAAGGCTTCCCGAAGTGCTCATAGGAGTAGGCATTGCTTTGGCGTTGATCATTTCAAATCGCTTAAGCAATTCCTTGCAGTATTTTGATTGGCAGATGAAAGCTCCCTCTTTCATTTGCTTTACTTGTAAGCCCAAGAAAAAGTTGAGCTCACCCATCATAGACATTTCAAACTCCTTTGTCATGAGCTTGGAAAATTCCTTACACAAAGATTCATTAGTAGCACCGAATATAATGTCGTCTACATAAATCTGTACTAAAAGGATGTTGTTATTTTTGTTCATTATGAACAGAGTGGTGTCGACCTTTCCTCTTTGGAATCCATTTTCCAAAAGGAACTTACTCAATCTCTCTTACCAAGCTCGGGGAGCTTGTTTAAGACCGTAGAGAGCCTTTTTGAGTTTAAATACGTGATTTGGAAACTCAAAGTTTTCAAACCCTGGGGGTTGGTCGACGTATACTTCCTCTTGGATAACACCGTTAAGGAATGCACTCTTAACATCCATTTGATACAATTTAAAATTCATAGAAGAAGCAAATGCAAGAAGTAAACGAATAGCTTCTAGTCGTGCGACAGGTGCATACGTTTCTTCATAATCTATCCCTTCTTCTTGATTGTAGCCTTTGGCTACTAACCTAGCTTTATTTCTAGTGATTATACCATTTTCATCTAACTTATTTCGAAAAACCCATTTCGTACCAATTATTGTATGGTCATTAGGTTTTGGCACCAATTCCCAAACGTCATTTCGTTTGAATTGGTTAAGCTCCTCTTGCATTGCCAAAATCCAATGTTCATCATTAATTGCGTCAGAAATGGTTTTTGGTTATATTTGAGAAACAAAAGCCATATGTGTAATTGTGTTCCTAAGAGTATTTCGAGTACTTACCTCTTGTTTGATATCTCCGATTACCTTGTCAATTGGATGATATCTGGAAGTTCTCCACTCGTTAGGAAGATCATCTTGCTCATTGATTTCATCCTCTTGAGGTCGTTCACCATCATCCGTTTTTGTATGCCTTGGACCTTCATCATCAAGACGGATTCCTTCCAATGAATCTGCAAGATCATCACAAAAATCCTTTCTCGACAATCGAGAATCACTTTCGGAAAACACAACATGAGGTGACTCCTCAACAGTTAAAGTTCTTTTATTAAAAACCCTATATGCTTTACTACGTAAAAAATATCCTGGGAATATGCCCTCGTGCGATTTAGCATCGAACTTTTCTAAATTGTCCTTCCCATTATTATGCACAAAGCATTTACAACCAAATACATGAAGGTGGGAAAGATTGGGCTTTCTACCTTTAAACAGTTCATAGGGAGTTTTCATAAGTATGGGCCTAATTACTGCGCAATTTAAAAACATAGCTATCAGTACTAATAGCATCGGCCCAAAGATACTTAGGATTTTTACCCTCATTAATCATAGTTCTAGCCATCTCTTCAAGAGATCTATTCTTACGTTCCACAACTCCATTGTGGTGTGCGTGGGGCTGAGAAGTTATGATTAATAACGAGTTCACCGCAAAAGACATCAAATTCGTCTTTTTCGAACTTTCCCCCATGATCGCTTCTAATTGTAACAATGTTGCAGTTTATTTCATTTTGAACATTTTTCGCAAATTTTCTAAACACATCAAATGCCTCATTTTTATGAGTAAGAAATAAGGTCCATGCAAATCTAGAATAGTCATCAATAATAACAAAGACGTAGTAGTTACCACCAAAACTCTTCGTCCTAGAAGGTCCAATAAGATCCATGTGTAAAAGTTGTAAGGGTCTAGTCGTAGATACCACATTCTTAGACTTAAATGATGACCTTACTTGTTTTCCTTTTTGACATGAATCACAAATCGAATCCTTTTCAATGCTTAAGAGATTGTTTTTAAGACTTTTGACCAACAAAATATCATTAATAGAAGAAGAAGGATTTTTACTAACTGAACCAATGCCGATAGTTTTGTTAGAATAAATGAACAACGCTAGAGGGGGGGGGGGGAATAGCGTTTTGCGGAACTTTGTCTAATTTTCGCAATCAAGATATATAATTGAGAAAGTATGTGCGAAAATAAAATTGCAAGAATGTAAGTTGCAGAATATTAAAGAAAAAGCGTACACCAAGATGTATAGTGGTTCACTACAACGTGTAGCTAGTCCACTCCTCAAGATCACACTTGAGATTTTCACTATCACTTGTCAAGCTTACGGGTGCTTAACAAATCGTTACAACCACAAAACTTGATCACACAAGCTTTGCAAATGTTAGACTTGCGGGTGCTTAACAAACCGTTCCAACAAAGACTTGATCACACAAGCTTTGCAATGTTAGACTTGCGGGTGCCTAACCAACCGTTACACTCACGAACACTTGAATCCTTACAAGCTTTGTGAAACAAGGAAGACACTCTTCCTCACAACAAGGGACAACTTCCCTTAAGTGTATGACAATACTATTTTTCACTAGAATTACAACTCTCTTAAGAGTAGATGAAGTGAAGAAAATTATAGCTCAAGAACACAACAAATGCTTTCAAGAAATAGTTCAAAATATAGCTCAAAGAAGTAAGATTACTTGAAGCAATTTATCTTATGATTTTGGGTATTGTGTTGTGTTCAAATGAGGTTTATGAAGCTCTATTTATAGCCCCAAAACCTCATATATCCGTTGGAGCTCAAAACTAGCCGTTATAGGCTCCAACAGCTATAAGCCATCGATGGCTTATAGAGAAGCCATCGATGGCTTCTACTCTCTAGAAATCTGGAAATAATTCCAGTAGCCATAAGCCATCGATGGCTTATGGAGAAGCCATCGATGGCTTCTTCATTCTGGAATTGCTACAGTAACTTGCTACAGTGATATCGATGCTTGCTACAATAACCTGCTACAGTACCTGCTACAGTGATATCAATGTCCGAAAATTTTCCAGCGCCAATTTTAATCAATTATTTTGGTATTTTGTGAAAACCAATTGTTTTGAAAATGTTTTAATTTGTGTTTGAAATCGTTTTAAAACTTTAAGCCAAGTTATTAAAGACTAAATAAATCAAACACATTAAAACACAAAATAACATAAAGACTAAATGACAACTTCATTTGTCTTCAATCTTTTTGCTTCATCGACTTGTTCCATGCATCGACTCCTAGTATCTTGAAAGCTCGACTTGTACTCTAACAAAGTCCAAGCAATCTTAGTTTGTCGGTGATGGTTTGTCGATTATCAAAACCTATTACAAGACACAAAGTCGTTAGTTAAGGTTACATAAATAAGAATGCATTTTCCAACAATTTTTTCCTTTGTCGTCACTTAAGATGACATGTTCTTCTTTTGTTGGTTTTGTACCCAAAATTTGGATGCATCATCAGTCACGTGCTTGGAGTATCCGCTATCAAGGTACTAAAGTACGCTTGATGCCTTCAAGCACACCTGCAATTCAATTAATGACAGGATTTTGGTACCCAAACCTTTTTGGGTCCTTTCGGGTTAGTGGCAGATGCATATACATTATTTGTACAAAAATGCCTATATTTAGTATAGCATACAGGCGCTATATGTCATATTCTATTGCAATAGTGACATACAACATTTGGATTCCACATATACGGTGGAGCATGATTACTACTAGATTTATGAAAATCGTAAGGAGTATTACGCTTATGAAAATCATGCCTAATTCTAGGCTTACTAAAATGAGTACTAGGCTTATGAATCGGTTGCCTAGGTTGGACTCCATTATTTTTATTAGAAAATACTACGTGGTTTTTCCTAGCATTCATGGGTTGCTTATTTAATTGATTTTCGTTCCTAGTATTTTTCTTTCTAGGTGGTTTGGCACTAGAAGTACTAGGTGATTTACTAGTTTTTATAAATCCTATTCCTTGTACATGATCAATAAGCAAATTCAAATCTTTCTGGGGCTTATTGATTTTTCTAAGGGAGGCTTCTAATTTCTCTATTTGAGCCTTATGAGATTTCCAAGAATTACAAGGACTAATAGAGCTCTCAGGTTTGTCGGCACTCCTTTTTCCGAAAAATTTATTTTCTTCTTTTAGTCTCTCATTTTCCTTGGACAATATTTCTAATTCTTTTTCGGAATTTAAGAGCTCTTTCTTCAAGGAATTATTTTTATCCTTAATGCCGACAAATTCGTCAAATAATTCTTCAAAAGCTTTTTGTAATTCTACAAAAGTAAAATCGACATTTGAAGAATTTTTACTAACCTCTTTGACTTCTTGAGGAATGTCTTCAATGGCTGTGAGACAGAGGTTTGTGATTTCCTCTCCATCGCTTGATTTGTTGTCGGAGTCATCTTCTTCCCACGACATAAATTCCTTTTGAGTTTGGAACGTATCTTCATAAGTAATTTGAAGTTCGTCCCATATTTCCTTGGCCGTCTTGCATCTTGCGATTTTCCAGTATTCATCCAAACTTATAGAGCAGTAAAGCAAGTTGATAGCCCGTGCATAAGCTTCAAGTTTTCTTATGTCTTCGTCGGAGTATTCACTTTCCGATTTGGGAATCGCCTTTGCTCCAACCTTTTTAATGATTGGTTCCTCAACATTTTGGATTATTAGCCACAATTTAAAATCGGTGGTTTGTACGTATGTTCTCATACGTTCCTCCCAGTAGGTGTAATTTGTCCCATCGAAGAGAGGTGGTCTCGACGTGGATTGTCCTTCACCTAAACCTGCATATATATTTCTAGAATACGATGCCATAGATCTTATTCTCAACCGGTTAAGGCTTGTAGAGAATTAGGCTCTGATACCAATTGTTAATATATATGTGCAACGCTAGAGGGGGGGTGAATAGCGTTTTAAGGAACTTTGTCTGATTTTCGCAATAAAGATATGCAATTGAAAATGTAAGTGCGAAAATAAGATTGCTAGAATATAAGTTGCGAAAATGTAAATAGAAATCGTACACACAGATGTATAGTGGTTCACTACAACGTGTAGCTAGTACACTCCTCAAAATCGCACTTGAGTATTTCACTATCTCCGTTAAGCTTGCGGGTGCTTAACAAACCGTTACAACCACAAAGACTTGATCACACAAGCTTTGCAATGTTAGACTTGCGGGTGCCTAACCAACCGTTACAATCACGAACACTTGAATCACACAAGTTCCGTGAACAACAAGGAAGACTCTCTTCCTTAATACAACAAGGGACAACTTCCCTTAGGTGTATGACAACACAAATTTCACTCAAAGTATAACTCTCACAAGAGTAGATGAAGTGAAGAAAATATAAGCTCAAGAACACAACTTTTGATCTTCAAGAAATAGCTCAAAAATTAGCTCAAAATAGTATGAAGACTTGAAGCAATTTTTCTGATCAATTTGGATAATGTGTTGTATTCAAATGAGGTTTATGAAGCTCTATTTATAGCCCCAAAACCTCATATATCCGTTGGAGCTCAAAACTAGCCGTTATAGGCTCCAACAGCTATAAGCCATCGATGGCTTATAGAGAAGCCATCGATGGCTTATACTCTCTGGAAATCTGAAATTAATTCCAGTAGCCATAAGCCATCGATGGCTTATGGAGAATCCATAGACTCTCTGGAATTTTTCAGCAGCCAAAACACATAAGCCATCGATGGCTTATGGAGAAGCCACCGATGGCTTCTTCATTCTGTTTATTTCCAGCCTGATTTTTGCTTCACAATTTTATTATTTTGTAAAACCATTATTTTGAAAAATGTCTTAATGATTTTTGAAATAGTTTTAAGCTTGAGCCAAGTTCTTAAAAACTAACGAGGATCAAAAATAACATCAAGACTCAAAATCAAAATCTAAATCAGGACTAAAATACTACAACTTTTAGTCTTCAATCTTTTTGCTTCATTGACAGATTCCATGCATCAACTTCTATTATCTTGAAAGCTTGACTTGTAGTCATAACAAAATCCAAGCAATCTTGGTAACCTGTTAATGATGGTTTGTCAATTATCAAAACCTACACCAAGACACAAAGTCATTAGTTAAGGTTTCATGAATAAGAATGCGAATACGTTTTTCCAACATCAATTTCAAACAAGTTTTATCAGTTATATTAATCATCAATCACTATATTACTCTATTTATGCTCATGTCATGCTAATATTATGCAATACAATGAAAAGCATTAGAAGGTCTCACATTTTCAACTAATAGGTATCACCCATATAGTTTTTTTTCTTCCCGTGTACCTTATCTTTTCTTCCTAGATGGTAAGAAATTGTAGGTCTTTCAAGACAATTTTCTTTTATCAGGTTTTAGGTGTACCTTATCCTTTTTATAATACCTTTACTCACTATGGTTTCACACTTATGGACCAGTACATCTGGAGGTCGACATAGGATACAAGCAAATCACCCCAAGCGACCTTTCACTTATTTTATCCTCGTTGTACGCTACTTGATCTTTCTAGCAAATGCGATCATTCTAATCTTATCGGGTTTTATATGACCACACATCTATCTTAACATTCACATCTCTGCGACATTAATCTTGTGGATGCATTGTACTATACATGTAACATATTCATCTATAATTCTATTATCTTGGAACAACGAGCCTAAATATCTTAACTTTTGCATTTATCAAGGCAATGCAAAACTCATCTAATTTCATCTTAATTTCATGCTTCTTATGTTTACTATACTCGCCGTGCATTCAAAAACCATTATTTTCTATAATATTTCTTCATAGTTCAAACTTTTGGTTGACATCCTCGTTGGTATCGTAATTAGCGGAAGATAATCAGCAAATAACATACACTATAAGACCTCAGTTTTAGTGTTGTATCGGTTAGCTCTTCAATAACTAGGATAAACAAAGTGCAGACTAAATGCTCATTTGTATCTCTTATGAGTAGTCTCACGCTAGTGACGACTTCATGTGTCCTTTATGCGATTCTCCTTTATTTTCAAATTGGAATCAATGTGCTTTTTCTCAATTTCAATTGCACTATAAAGACGTGCATAAGGCTGTCCCAAAGGGTAGAACTTAGCCTTGTGGTAAAGTATTAGCCGAAAACGTCAGTGGGAAATCGTTTTGGGGCAGGGAACTAGAGAGTTCTTTGTTCTTGGCTATAGGGTTGGCTTTATTGTGTTATTGTATTCACATATTAATATGAGTTGGAAAGAGATTTCGTGTGTGCCTATACTTTACTTGCTGCCTGGATTTTATTATAACTTCCAAACGTCCTAAATAATTATATGAAAAGGCTAAAGTTAAAGCTGGGCTTGACTGCCGCACGGTGGTGAACCTCGGGCAGTTTCCGGACTGACATAAATTACCCCTGTCACAACTAGTATCAGAGCATGGATGGATCGAGGCAAAGGCACAACGTTCAGTGGTTGAATTTCGTGAAAGATGACTGCTAGCAATGCATAACTGAGGGAAATAGTTTCTGCATTAGAGGCACTCGTCGGAACTGTTGATGAGGAACAATTTCTAACTATTGTGACTCGTCTTGCCTTTCTTGAGGCATAGATGAACATGTTGAGCCAAAAGTCTACATATCTGAAAGCGGTAATTGGGTTGCTGCATCGTGTTGTTGGCAATGATGATGTACAACGTGGGGTAGATCGTACCAAGGTCAAAATACCTGAGCCTAAAGAGTTTAATGGTGCAAGGAGTGCCAAGAAACTCAAAAATTTCCTGTGAGATATGGAGCAGTACTTTCAGGTCGCCCATATACAAAATGAAGACAAGGTCACCATTACAACTATGTACTTGGTGGATGATGCAAAGCTTTGGTGGCCACATATTAATACGAATTGGGAAGAGATTCTTGTTAATTTCGTGCGTGCCATTACCTTACTTGCTCCCTGAATTTTATTCTAAGTCCCAAACGTCCTAAAACAATTTTAGTGTTGGAAAGGCAGAAGTCAAGGCTGAGCTTGACTGCCGCACGGTGGTGAACATCGGGCAGTTTTCAGACCGACATAAATCACCCCTGTGACAGTAAGTATCCTACTCCAACTTCCTCAAGACACTTCCAAACCTTTATGTGATGCCATCTAGGCCATAAGCCTTTCTAATCCTCATTATTTTCATAGCATCTTTTACCTTCGCCATCCTAATTTGACGAGAGTAGTTAAACTTTGTATTGTGCACATATATTTGTAGATGCGAAACGTTCACTATTAAATAAATATTAATTCCCCACTGAAATTTTCGCATGAATATTATACGGTGCTAATACGACTAAATTTGCGACTGAAATAGTCGAAAATGATTGTAATTTCATTATTTATTTTTTTCAGAATAATAGTGGTAAATAGTTCCCGCCTTCACATTTGTGAACCTTTCAGTCGGAAGTCAAAAAAAAAATATGTTGGACCAAAAAAAACTGATAGTGGGAAATATAAACTTTAAACAAAAATAGGCGATCGTCGGAACCCAGAAATAACCATTAGAACAGACCTATTTCCCTAATTTCTTCCATCGATTTTCTCTCTCTATATCTTTTTCCTCTCCAATTTCTCTTCCACTCCCGCTATCGACTGACGGCGGCAAGCGGTGGCTAACGACAACGGGTATCGGTGGGCAGATCTGTAAAATCCCCTCTTCTTGGTTAGTTTCTCCCATTCTTATCACCTAGAAACTTTGTGGGTATAGTCATCTAGTGAGGTTTCGAACTCTTATTTCTTAAGAGGCTTTACTGATTTAGAAGTATTTGATTGGGATTTCGGTGGGGGAAGTAAAAAAGAAGATTTTGGAATGCGGAGAGATGAGAAAAATTTGCTAGGGTTTGAAGAATTGGACAGAAACCTCTTATTCATGGAAGAATGTTCATCTTGTACTACTTTTTAGGATTCTTTCTTGCCGAATTCCGTTCCCATTGTATATTCAATAGTTTTCTTTTCTTTTAGAGTTTTTTGTTTGTTTGTTTTCTCTTCCATTTTGGTTTAGCGTTGGTGGTAGATTGTTAATTTTCATTAGATTAAATATAGTGCAATGTTATTATCTCCTTTGATTTATTTACATATTCTGTTATATCATTTGATTTAATCTACTAGCTAATTTTTCGAGTTTTAACTTTTGTCTACTCTATATGTGGATGGGTAGTCAAGTCGTTTTTTACTTGATTTCCTCTAAATTAAGGGAATTATAAATCTCTGGTGTATTTGAAATTAAACTGAAGACTGTCTTCTAAAGCGCTTTATTATAATCATAATTTTTGTTGTTTGTTGTTGTTGTTGCTACTGCAAATATTGTTTTGGGAGTTAGGGCTCATTCATTAGAGTATTTTGTGATTATATTGGACTAATTGAAGGATTCCAATTTCCATTCAACCCACCCTATATTTGGACATAGTCTTGAAACATGTTTCAAACAATCAAGAAGAACACTCTTAACATTGATACCCATACACATTATTCATGAGTCATTAGTATATAAATAGCTAAAATAATTTTCCTTTTTAAGTAAAAACTTTTTGGAGGAGAAGATAGTTGTATCCACACTTTACACATTTAGGAAAACATCTTTGAGCAACTTTATCAAATAGTTGTTTTGGTTATAGTATTCAGGTATATAGTTCCAGAAAACAACCTTGCTTGAGAAGCTAGATGTATTATGTCCTATAGGTTTGTTCGATTTGTTGGGTTTTCAATAAAGATGTGTTGTATATGGCATCACTGTATGAAGAGTCTGTTTGGTGACTCAATTAAGTTTGATCATGTTCTTATCAAGTTTGAAGTAAGTTAGAGCAACTGTATCAAGTCTATTCATAAGCATACGCCAACTTGATATTGTTATGACGCCGGCAGACAATCTTCTTCTTTTTCCACATCTTAGTTAATGAAGGTATGGTAGCAATAATAAGGGAAGGAAAAGAAAAAGGTTAGAAGAATGAGGTGTAAGAGGCTTGCCTTGGAGGGCTAACGGAGAGGTAGGATAGGCCGAAAAAGTATCGGGGAAAGTTGATTAGGCAAGATATGGCGTTGCTCCAACTTACTGAGGACATGACCATGGATATAAAGGTGTGGAGGTTGAAAATTAGGGTAAAGAGTTAGGTAGTCGTGCTTTGTCTTTGTTTTGTTACAACATCTATAGTACACCACTTAATGTCTTTCGTGTATTTTTCGTGTTTCTAGGGCACTAGAGAAAAAAGAATTCTCAACCTTTGAACCAACAATAAGGAGGCAAGATACAATACATAAGAGCATGGCACATGTTGAAAGAATCTCACTGGATCATTTGAACTGAGGGCTGACAATAAGCATTTTTGCATTTCTGGATGAAGAGGAAATGCACTCATAGTCCTACCCAACTCGGTCAAGTTTCCTTCTTCATCTAACGCACCCAAGCAGTTTAAGTCATTTGGTGCTCTAATCAAGGTTGCGAGGGCAGGAGGATCCATATAAACAAAATGGACCAGGTCATGAACACCTAGCCTCATCAAAGTTACGCACATTGTAGCTAGGTTCGAAAGACACATTTCCAGGTATGCTCTCTCAACCCATTGAGCTTCCCTCGGTGTAAAGCCGGAAACATTTTCCTTGTTGTGCGCGTCCAGCACATTGTGCTCTCCGGTGGGCACTTCCCTTGGAAATAGGAGACACCAATAATGATTCAATATTGTTCCTTGGGTTAAAAATCTTTTGCTCTGCCAATCCCGAGTCAACCACATAAACAACGCCATCAATTGTGAAGGACCTTTCGGCAATGTTTGTAGACACGACAACCTTCCCACCAGTTGGACCAACCTCCACCAATGGAGGGGGAGGTTTGAAAACCTTAAGCTGCCTAGCTAGGGGAATCTTCGAATGAAGAGGCAGTACGTGAACATGCCCCACTTCCTCACCTTCTCCTGTGATGAAAACAAGAATGTCGCCAGGAGGTTCACTTAAATGTATCTGCAGCACAGTCAAGATGGTAGCTTTAATATAGTCTTCGACTGGTTCTTGCATGTAGACTATTTGCACTGGATTAAACCTTGCAGAAGCTTCCACTATAGCTGCACCATCAAAGTAACTCTGAAACTTATCAACCTCAAGTGTGGCACTTATAACCACCAGCTTGAGGTCCGATATTTTTTTCAAAACTATCTTAAGATACCCAAATAGAACATCTGTGACCAAACTCCTTTCATGAACTTCGTCGAGAATTATAACTTGGTATTTTTCCAACATTGGGTCATCTATTGCTTCCTTCAAAAGGACGCTATCTGATAAGTACTTATGAAAGGAGAATACAAATCATAAACACGTGTGTATCTTAATTAAGTAAGTACCAAAAAAAAATTTATGTACATACCTTAAGACAGTTGTTTCACCAGTACAGTTTTCAAACCAAGTTCCATATCCAACTTCTTCTCCAAGTACAACATCCATCTCTTCAGTTACTTGACGAGATAATGCAGCTATCCTCTGTGGCTGAGTACATGCAATTACTGTCTTTACATTTTCATCCACTTTATTCTTCTAGTATGTATTGCATAATCTGTAATACAAAAACCAAAAAAGGAATGACCACTTCATTGTGAAAATTTCAAATTCTTAACAGCTACAAATCAAAAATGGAATTGAAACAATAGCCAAACCTGAGTGTTTTGCCACTTTCGGTAGGAGATACCAAAATGACTACTTTGTTCCTATCGAATTCAGAGATTAAATGCTTCTTGCTCTCCTAGATCAGAAGTTGTTTCCTCTTTTCCAAAAACTGGTGGTATCAGTGTGATAAGGGTCCCCGAGTCCACTTGTTAATCAAAGTAGACTCGTCGAGGCATTCCTTCTGCTTTATTTCAATAAGTAGAGAGGGGAAGAGAGACACATGAGTTAGACACTACCCTCTTGAGTCTACTTGTATCTTTCCTGAGCCGAGGGTCTATAGGAAACCGTCTCTCTACCTTTAAAGGTAGGGATAAGGTGTGCGTACACACCACCTCCCCAGAAACCACTTGTGGGAATACACTGGTTTTTTTATTGCTATTGTTGTATAAATCTCAGTCTAACTCATGTGTTTCTCTTCCCCTCTCTAACTATTGAAATGAAGCAGAAGGTGTTCCTCGACGAGTCTACTTTGATTAACAAGTGGACTCGGAGACCCGTCTCACATCCATACCACCAGCTTTTGGAAAAGACGAAACGACTTCCTATTTGGGAGAACAAGAAGCATTTCATCTCTGAATTTGGTAGGAACTGTTAGTCTTAGTGATAGTTTTAGATATGTATATAATAGTCTTGTCCCATATTGGTAGAGAAGAAGAATAGGGTTGTAGAATGTAGCTATAAATAAGGGCCTCTTGTATTGTATCAAATATCCAATCAATAATATATTTTCTTTCTCCCGTATTTTCTCACATGGTATCAGAGCTATCGTGAGAATTTAATCGTTGTGCATAAATTCCAGCGACTCCGGGAAGAAAATTTAAGTCAGCCGAAGTTTTTTTTTTTTCTTTTCGGCGACCTATTAGGTTTTTTGTGTCTGCCTTGTTTCTATCAGTGTTGTGCACAATCCAACACTACCACAAGAGCCACCAATTCCCGGCGACCAAACCCCAGTAAGAATCTCCGGCAGAGGCCTCCTCACGCGCTCCCACGCGCCACCAGCAGACCACGCGAGTGAACTCACGCGCCGGCGCGTACAGCCACTTCCGGCCATTGTTTGAAAAACTTCCTTCAGAACAGTTCTACCGCCTGGTAATTCCGATCCTACCCCTACTGTTTTTGTTTCATTCCGACCACTTTGAATTTTTTCCGGCAGCTACAGTAGTTTTCCGGCAGCTACAGTATCTTACTCCTTTAGAACAGTTGTAGCGCCTGGTAATTCCGATCCTACCCCTACTGTTTTTGTTTCATTCTGACTACTTTGAATTTTTTCCGGCAGCTACAGTAGGTTTCTGGCAGCTACAGTATATTACTCTGTTTTTTTTTTTTTAAGTATTTCCTTACTCTATTCAGTAGATTACAGTACCCTTCTCTTATTTGGTAAACAATTTGCAAAGATGTCTTTCGGATTTGATGTTGTTGGATCTAGAAACATGAGTTCCGGAAGCTCTAATGTTATGATTACCTCGGAACCTTTAATGGGAAATTCAAACTACTTAGCTTGGGCTTCATCTGTTGAGTTGTGGTGTAAAGGCCAAGGTGTTCAAGATCATTTAATCAAACAGTCTGGCGAAGGAGATGAAAAGGCGATAACACACTGGGCCAAAATCGATGCTCAGTTATGTAGCATCTTGTGGCGATCTATTGATTCAAAATTGATGCCTTTGTTTCGTCCATTCCAGACATGTTATTTGGTGTGGGCCAAGGCTCGTGCCTTATACACTAATGACATATCTCGCTTCTATGATGTGATATCGCGGATGACAAACTTAAAGAAGCAGGAATCAGATATGTCAACTTACTTAGGTCAAGTATAGGCAGTTATGGAGGAATTTGGGAAGTTGATGCCAGTCTCTGCTAGTGTTGAGCAACAACAAGAGCAGCGACAGAAGATGTTTCTAGTTCTTACCCTCGCCGGACTTCCCAATGATCTAGATTCAGTACGCGACCAGATTTTGGCTAGTCCGACTGTCCCTACTATTGATGAAGTATTCTCTAGATTACTTCGCCTTGCTGCAGCACCAAGTCACCCAGTGTCCTCACCACAGATACTTGATTCCTCTGTTCTCGCATCCCAGACAGTAGATGTTCTAGCGTCTCAAACTATGGAAAATAGACGAGGAGGAGGTCGGTTTGGAAGATCCAGACCCAAATGTTCTTATTGTCATAAACTTGGACACACTCGTGAAATGTGCTATTCCTTGCATGGTCGTCCATCCAAAAATGCTCACATTGCTCAGACCGAGCCTACAAGTAACCAGGGAGTTTTGTTATCTAAAGAAGAATATAATGAGCTCCTCTAGTATCGAGCAAGTAAGCAGACATCTCCACAAGTAGCCTCAATTGCTCAGACTAATGCTTCAGTTGCTGGTAATTCTTTTGCGTGTGTTTCCCAGTCTTCTACTCTTGGGCCATGGGTTATGGACTCAGGCGCCTCTGATCACATCTCTGGTAATTTGTCACTTTTGTCAAATATTGTACATTCACAGTCTCTTCCCACTGTTACTTTAGCCAATGGCTGTCAAACTAAGGCCAAAGGAGTTGGACAAGCTCATCCCTTGCCTTCTATCACCCTAGATTCCGTTCTTTTTGTTCCTGGCTGTCCTTTTAGTCTTGCATCTGTTAGTCGTTTAACTCGTGTTCCGCTGCGTTTCTGGGGCGATGCAGTTCTCACATCTTGTTATTTGATTAATCGGATGCCTTCATCTTCCATCAAGGATCAGGTTCCTCATTCAGTATTGTTTCCCAAGTCACCCTTATACTCTCTTCCACCTCGGGTTTTTGGGAGCACATATTTTGTTCTTAACTTAGCACCTGGCAAAGATAAGTTAGCTCCTCGTTCTCTCAAGTGTGTCTTCCTTGGTTATTCTCGTGTTCAGAAGGGATATCGTTGTTATTCCCCTGATCTTTGTAGGTACCTTATGTCAGCCGATGTCACATTCTTTGAGTCTAAACCCTTCTTTACCTCTGCTGACCACCATGATATCTCTGACGTCTTACCTATACCGACCTTTGAGGAATTTACTATAACTCCTGCTCTATCTTTGACCACAGAAGTTTCACTCATACCAACCGATGATGACTCTAGTGTTGTTTCTCCACTCTTGACTTATCATCGTCATCCCCGCCCTACATCAGGCCCAACTGGTTCTCGTCCTGCACCTGTCCCTGCTCCTACTGCGGACCTGTCTCTTCCAAGTACACCGATTGCACTTCGGAAAGGTATACGGACCACACTTAACCCTAATCCTCATTATGTTGGTTTAAGTTATCATCGTCTGTCATCTCCCCATTATGCTTTTATATCTGCTTTGTCCTCGGTTTCCATTCCTAAGTCTACAGGTGAAGCATTGTCTCATCCAGGTTGGCGACAGGCTATGAGTGACGAGATGTCTGCTTTACATACTAGCGGTACTTGGGAGCTTGTTCATCTTCCTTCAGGTAAATCTACTGTTGGTTGTCGTTGGGTGTATGCAGTCAAAGTTGGTCCTGATGGCCAGGTTGATCGACTTAAGGCCCGTCTTGTTGCCAAAGGATATACTCAGATATTTGGGCTCGATTACAGTGATACTTTCTCTCCCGTGGCCAAAGTGGCATCAGTTCGCCTTTTTCTATCCATGGCTGCGGTTCGTCATTGGCCTCTCTATCAGCTGGATATTAAGAATGCGTTTCTTCACGGTGATCTTGAGGATGAAGNTCTATTGATGCAAAATTGATGCCTTTGTTTCGTCCATTCCAGACATGTCATTTAGTGTGGGCCAAGGCTCGTGCCTTATACACTAATGACATATCTCGCTTCTATGATGTGATATCGCGGATGACAAACTTAAAGAAGCAGGAATCAGATGTGTCTACTTACTTAGGACAAGTGCAGGCAGTTATGGAGGAATTTGGGAAGTTGATGCCAGTCTCTGCTAGTGTTGAGCAACAACAAGAGCAGCGACAGAAGATGTTTCTAGTTCTTACCCTCGCCGGACTTCCCAATGATCTTGATTCAGTACGCGACCAGATTTTGGCTAGTCCGACTGTCCCCACTATTGATGAAGTATTCTCTAGATCACTTCGCCTTGCTGCAGCACCAAGTCACCCAGTGTCCTCACCACAGATACTTGATTCCTCTGTTCTCGCATCCCAGACAGTAGATGTTCTAGCGTCTCAAACTATGGAAAATAGACGAGGAGGAGGTCGGTTTGGAAGATCCAGACCCAAATGTTCTTATTGTCATAAACTTGGACACACTCGTGAAATGTGCTATTCCCTGCATGGTCGTCCATCCAAAAATGCTCACATTGCTCAGACCGAGCCTACAAGTAACCAGGGAGTTTTGTTATCTAAAGAAGAATATAATGAGCTCCTCCAGTATCGAGCAAGTAAGCAGACATCTCCACAAGTAGCCTCAATTGCTCAGACTAATGCTTCAGTTGCTGGTAATTCTTTTGCGTGTGTTTCCCAGTCTTCTACTCTTGGGCCATGGGTCATGGACTCGGGCGCCTCTGATCACATCTCTGGTAATATGTCACTTTTGTCAAATATTGTACATTCACAGTCTCTTCCCACTGTTACTTTAGCCAATGGCTGTCAAACTAAGGCCAAAGGAGTTGGACAAGCTCATCCCTTGCCTTCTATCACCCTAGATTCTGTTTTTTTTGTTCCTGGCTGTCCTTTTAATCTTGCATCTGTTAGTCGTTTAACTCGTGCACTCCATTGTGGTATATATTTTATTGATGATTCTTTTATTATGCAGGACCGCAGTACGGGACAGACGATTGGTACAGGACGTGAATCAGAAGGCCTTTACTACCTTAACTCACTCAGTCCTTCTACAACATGTCTAGTTACAGATCCTCCAGACTTAATCCACAGACGTTTAGGACATCCGAGTGTATCCAAACTTCAAAAGATGGTACCTAGTTTATCTAGTTTGTCTAAATTAGATTGTGAGTCGTGTCAGCTTGGGAAACATACTCGAGCTTCCTTTCCACGTAGTGTTGAGAGTCATGCAGAGTCTATTTTCTCATTAGTTCATTCTGATATATGGGGTCCTAGTAGAGTCAGTACAACCTTGGGATTTCGTTATTTTGTAAGTTTTATTGATGATTATTCAAGGTGTACTTGGCTTTTCTTAATGAAAGATCGTTCTGAATTATTTTCTATATTCCAGAGTTTCTGTGCTGAAATCAAAAACCAATTTGGTGGTTCTATTCGCGTTTTTCGAAGTGATAATGCCTTAGAATCTTTATCTTCTCAGTTTCAGCAGTTTATGACTTCTCAAGGAATTATTCATCAGACATCTTGTCCTTATACCCCTCAGCAAAATGGGGTTGCAGAGAGAAAAAATAGGCACCTTATTGAGACTGCTCGTACACTTCTAATTGAATCTTGTGTTCCGCTGCGTTTCTGGGGCGATGCAGTTCTCACATCTTGTTATTTGATTAATCGGATGCCTTCCTCTTCCATCAAGGATCAGGTTCCTCATTCAGTATTGTTCCCCCAGTCACCCTTATACTCTCTTCCACCTCGGGTTTTTGGGAGCACATGTTTTGTTCATAACTTAGCACCTGGAAAAGATAAGTTAGCTCCTCGTGCTCTCAAGTGTGTCTTCCTTGGTTATTCTCGTGTTCAGAAGGGATATCGTTGTTATTCCCCTGATCTTTGTAGGTACCTTACGTCAGCTGATGTCACATTCTTTGAGTCTAAACCCTTCTTTACCTCTGCTGACCACCATGATATCTCTGACGTCTTACCTATACCGACCTTTGAGGAATTTACTATAGCTCCTGCTCCATCTTTGACCACAGAAGTTTCGCTCATACCAACCGATGATGAGTCTAGTGTTGTTTCACCACTCTTGACTTATCATCGTCGTCCCCGCACTATATCAGGCCCAACTGGTTCTCGTCCTGCACCTGTCCCTGCTCCTACTGCGGACCTGTCTCTTCCTAGTACACCGATTGCACTTCGGAAAGGTATACGGACCACACTTAACCCTAATCCTCATTATGTTGGTTTAAGTTATCATCGTCTGTCATCTCCCCATTATGCTTTTATATCTGCTTTGTCCTCGGTTTCCATTCCTAAGTCTACAGGTGAAGCATTGTCTCATCCAGGTTGGCGACAGGCTATGAGTGACGAGATGTCTGCTTTACATACTAGCGGTACTTGGGAGCTTGTTCATCTTCCTTCAGGTAAATCTACTGTTGGTTGTCGTTGGGTGTATGCAGTCAAAGTTGGTCCTGATGGCCAGGTTGATCGACTTAAGGCCCGTCTTGTTGCCAAAGGATATACTCAGATATTTGGGCTCGATTACAGTGATACTTTCTCTCCCGTGGCAAAAGTGGCATCAGTTCGCCTTTTTCTATCCATGGCTGCGGTTCGTCATTGGCCTTTCTATCAGCTGGATATTAAGAATGCGTTTCTTCACGGTGATCTTGAGGATGAAGTTTATATGGAGCAACCACCTGGTTTTGTTGCTCAGGGGGAGTCTCGTCACCTTGTATGTCGCTTGCGTCGGTCACTTTATGGTCTAAAGCAGTCTCCTCGAGCCTGGTTTGGTAAGTTCAGCACGGTTATCCAGGAATTCGGCATGATTCGTAGTGAAGCTGATCACTCTGTGTTTTATCGGCACTCTGCTTCAAGTCTCTGCATTTATCTGGTAGTCTATGTTGATGATATTGTTATTACTGGCAATGATCAGGATGGTATTACCAATCTGAAGCAACATCTATTCCAGCACTTCCAAACTAAGGATCTAGGCAGATTGAAGTACTTTCTGGGTATTGAGGTTGCTCAGTCTAGCTCAGGCATTGCTATTTCTCAACGAAAATATGCTTTAGACATTCTTGAGGAGACAGGGATGATAGGTTGCAGACCTGTTGACACTCCGATGGATCCAAATTCTAAACTACTGCCAGGACAGGGGGAGCCACTTAGCGATCCTGCAAGCTATAGGCGGTTGGTTGGAAAATTGAATTATCTCACAGTGACTAGACCCGACATTTCTTATCCTGTGAGTGTTGTAAGTCAGTATATGAATTCTCCCTGTGATAGTCATTGGGATGCAGTTATACGCATTATTCGGTATATAAAATCGGCTCCAGGCAAAGGGCTACTGTTTGAAGATCGAGGTCATGAGCAGATTGTTGGATACTCAGATGCTGATTGGGCAGGATCACCTTCTGACAGGCGTTCTACGTCTGGATATTGTGTGTTAGTAGGAGGAAACTTGGTGTCTTGGAAGAGCAAGAAACAGAATGTAGTTGCTCGCTCTAGTGCAGAAGCAGAATATCGAGCGATGGCTATGGCAACATGTGAGCTAATATGGACCAAACAATTACTCAAAGAGTTAAAATTTGGTGAAATCAGTCAGATGGAACTTGTGTACGATAATCAAGCTGCCCTTCATATTGCATCAAATCCGGTGTTCCATGAGAGAACTAAACACATCGAGATTGACTGTCACTTCGTCAGAGAGAAGATACTTTCAGGAGAGATTACTACAAAGTTTGTGAGGTCAAATGATCAGCTTGCAGATATTTTCACAAAGTCCCTCACTGGTTCTCGTATTGGTTATATATGTAACAAGCTCGGTACATATGATTTATATGCACCAGCTTGAGGGGGAGTGTTACTCTTAGTGATAGTTTTAGATATGTATATAATAGTCTTGTCCCATATTGGTAGAGAAGAAGAATAGGGTTATAGAATGTAGCTATAAATAAGGGCCTCTTGTATTGTATCAAATATCCAATCAATAATATATTTTCTTTCTCCCGTATTTTCTCACATGGTATCAGATAGTCATTTTGGTTTCTCCTACTGAAAGTGGCAAAACCACTCAGGTTTGGCTATTGTGATTTCTAACTGTTAAGAATTTGGAAATTTCACAATGAAGTGGTCATTCCTTTTTTGCTTTTTATATTACAGATTGTGCAATACATACTAGAAGAGATAAAGGTGGATGAAAATGTAAAGACACTAATTGCATGTACTCAGCCACAGAGGATAGCTGCATTATCTCGTCAAGTTGCTGAAGAGATGGATGTTGTGCTTGGGGAAGAAGTTGGATATAAAACTTGGTTTGAAGACTGTACTGGTGGAACAACTATCTTGAGGTATGTACATATTTTTTTTTTTTGGTACTTAATTCAGATACACACTTACAAATTAGTCTATGATTTGTATTCTTCTTTGACATGTACTTATCAGATAGCGTCCTTTTGAAGGAAGCAATAGATGACCCAATGTTGGAAAATACCAAGTTATAATTCTCGACGAAGTTCATGAAAGAAGTTTGGTCACAAATGTTCTATTTGGGTATCTTAAGATAGTTTTGAAAAAAAGACCGGACCTCAAGT
This sequence comes from Nicotiana obtusifolia, assembly GCA_002018475.1. Classification (NCBI taxonomy): domain Eukaryota; kingdom Viridiplantae; phylum Streptophyta; class Magnoliopsida; order Solanales; family Solanaceae; genus Nicotiana; species Nicotiana obtusifolia. The sequence goes on from MCJB01049935.1 coordinate 65,292, forward strand.
TGGTGGTTATGGGTGCCACACTTGAGGTTGATAAGTTTCAGAGTTACTTTGATGGTGCAGCTATAGTGGAAGCTTCTGCAAGGTTTAATCCAGTGCAAATAGTCTACATGCAAGAACCAGTCGAAGACTATATTAAAGCTGCCATCTTGACTGTCCTGCAGATACATTTGAGTGAACCTCCTGGCGACATTCTTGTTTTCATCACAGGAGAAGATGAGATAGAATATACCTATAAAGAAATTACAAGGCGAAAGTGAATTGGGTGAGGAAGTGGGGCCTGTTCACATACTGCCTCTTCATTCAAAGATTACCCTAGCTAGGCAGCTTAAGGTTTTCAAACCTCCCCCCTCCATTGGTGGAGGTTGGTCCAGCTGGCAGAAAGGTTATTGTGTCTACAAACATTGTCGAAAGGTCCTTCACAATTGATGGCGTTGTTTATGTGGTTGACTCGGGATTGGCAGAGCAAAAGATTTTTAACCCAAGGAACTATATTGAATCTTTGTTGGTGTCTCCTATTTCTAAGGGAAGTGCCCACCGGAGAGCACAACGTGCTGGACGCGCACAACAAGGAAAATGTTTTCGGCTTTACACCGAGGAAGCTCAATGGGTTGAGACAGCAGATCTACCTGGAAATGTGTCTTTCGAACCTAGCTACAATGTGCCTAACTTTGATGAGGCTCGGTGTTCATGACCTGGTCCATTTTGATTATATGGACCCCTACCCTCACGACCTTGATTAGAGCACCGGATGACTTAAACTGCTTGGGTGCGTTAGATGATGAAGGAAACTTGACCGAGTTAGGTGAGACTATGAGTGCATTTCCTCTCATCCAGAAATGCGAAAATGCTTATTGTCAGCCCTCAGTTCGAATGCTCCAGTGAGATTCTTTCAATATGTGCCATGCTCTTAGGTATTGTATCTTGCGTCCTTATTGTTGGTTCAGAGGTTGAGCATTCTTTGTTATACTTGTTGAGAATTAAGGTTTAAATTGACTTGTTAATTTAATTTCTTTTGTGCGATTGACATTTTGTTCGAGTTGATTGATATTGCACCAGAGTACTACGATCTTACAAATTTTCCAGAATGTGATGCAAAGCGAGTACTTGAGTTGCTCTACAAGAAGCGGGACAGAGAAAAAGTCAAAAGTAAGAGCAAAAACTAATATAGTTGCTGGGTATGCATTTCTTGCTCTTTATAGTGTAAAAAGAGGCATAAGTATCTTGGTTTTATCGTGTAAAAAGAGGCATATTATTAGAAAGAGGCAGAATAGCCTAATAAACACTTCTACTTATCCTGTTTTGTCATTTCAGTTTCGATACTCTACGAAGTTTTATCCAAGACACTCGTAATTTTTAAAACATATTACTTTAAACCCCTCCAGCCTCACGTGTTCTTCAAACACACTATGTGGATGACACATCATAGTCCACATCAGATTTTTAATGACACGTCATTCTTTTTTAACTTTAATTTCAAAAATTTATTTTTTTTCCTTTTTCGCTCTACTTCTCCCCCCTTGACCTAACTATTGAAAACATCAAACATGGCATCTTTCGTCTTACATTCGTCTCTTTGATAGTCAAACCTGTCCCTCCATCTTTTGAAACAAGGCGCCTTTACCAAAGCTTGCAATGGATCCCTTAAATTGGTCTAAACTCGTTTATCCGAGATCCTTAAACCAAGTAGCTGAAGAAGCTAAGAAATCTTGGTAGATAAGCTGCTTGAGCACAAAAAGAGGATAAAAAATCAAGACCTCAGATAACCAAGAGGAATAAGGAAATGCAGACAACTTCTCTGCCATTAATGAATGAAGATATTAGAACATTTGAATCTTGGAAAAGAGGGGAATCTAATTCTACAGCCTGCATATTACCATCTTTTACCATCTTTACCCACGGCAGCACCACGGTGGACAACTAAACTGGATCTCCAACACCTCACCATCAACTGCCCAAAAAATTAGATTTTCAGCTTCTCTCATCAAATAAAATTTCACCATTAAATGTCCACTCTACCACCTGAGAATCTATTAGTCCTGAAATAATTGTTACCCAAACCAAATTCAATACCGCCAATAGACATAGATCTAATTCATTTCAGAAACATTAATGGCGATTGCTCTTCAAAAAAAAAAAATTTACTATTTTTTTCTCAAATATTGACCGAAGGTTTGTGAAAATGGGGAGGGGAATAACGGGAAAGGAATAAGGGGAAAAGAGAAAAGAAAAATGGCGGAAGGGTGGTGAAAGAACCGGAAAGGGGAAGGGTAGAAAGAGAAAAAGAAAATGGGGGAGGGCGTGGGGGAAAGAAGAACGAACATATATATATTATATTTCTTATCATATTTTTTTTTTGTCTTTACTTTTACTTTTACTTTTTATTTTTATTTTTTCTTCTTATTTTAATCATTTTTAGTCTAACTTTTTTATGTTTATTCTTGTTATACGCATGAAGTTCACGTATTTTGTCCAACTCGGTCATGAAGTTGTCATGTATGCTTGGTCCACGGTCAGAGAGGTTTAAAGTAATGTGTTTTAAAAACTACAAGTGTCTGGATGAAACTCCGTAGAGTATCGGGATGGGGATGACAAAATAAAACAAGTAGAAGTGTTTATTAGGCTATTCCGCCTTAAAAGAATGTTTAAGTTGCAGCACAAAGATAACGAATACTATCTTCTCTAATAATAATCAAATAATAATATTGATAGAACAAATTAGTTTAATCAAAATTACAATAAATTAGTCAAATGACTCAATATAAATGTCTTAGACACGTTATGTATAGTTGTAGCCTGTAGGTAAGGTCCTTGTCTTTTCTTAGGCATACCGTTGGAGTTATAATATGTGAATTACAGCTCAACTCTTAACAAAGTCCTGAATTGTAGTCAGATCGTTTTCCTCGGATAAACTGTACTTGTGAAAACTTCTGGTGTGGAAGTCCTTAAAGAGACTTATTTTCTCTAATTTGTGATAATTGGGCTTGATTTTTTAAATACTTCGTTTTTGCGTTCGTAGAATTTAAGTAATGCTACTTTTTTTTGTTGTTGGTAATATCTAATGTTTCTCTTCTTTTTGTCTTTCTTTTCACTAATGTGGTAGTTATACTTTCCTGAGCGGATGATCTATCGGAAATAACATCTCTATCTTTACAAAGTAGGGGTAAGCTGTGCGTACAAATTAAACTACCTTCCCTAGATTCCACTATGTGAGATTCTGTATGTTGTTATTGTTAAGTAATGTTACTCTTGATATTAATAGCTTTACATGTTTACGTTATAAATTAAATCTTGTGAGACATATGATATGCCATCGTTCATTTACTTAGAATTAGTTACTATGATGTGCATTAGCCTGTGATTATTATTCATTACATTTAAAAATTTCTTTAATTTGTAGGTCTCATTTTTCCAATTTCCGAATAGAGATAATGTGACTTCCACTGTCAAGATCAAACCTGTTTATGAAATTTTGCAGCTGTACATTTGATTTTTGTATGCTTTTTGAAGAATCGAAGCAATAGGAAGAAGGTCTGCCAGCAGATATTGATCCATTAGTGGATTACAGATTCTTGAATAGCTGGTTTGTACTGTAGTCGATATGATTTGAGCTTTTGCAGTTGTAGATTCTTGAATGTAACTAATTTGTAGTGTAGTCTGACATATCTGGTGGCTTAACATCAGATAGGTGAATAATCACTAGGCCTGAACACAGAAAGTCAAGCAATCAAAATTTGCTACAGATGATAACAGACTCAATGTGTTACATGAGCAGCAAAAGTTTATCATCTTTTTGCCCTTTGCTGCAAGTAGTATTGCCTCTGTCTCATTTGTGTACATGCGTATAGCTTAAAGAATGCTTTCGACAATTGATTTAGGTGGTTGAGTTGAATAAAACAAACCAGTTTGACCTTAATTATGTTAGAAGTTAATGTCTTTGCAAACTTTGAAGTAGTTAGCAGTTTGGTTCATCCAAACTGCTTTACAACAAAAGGGCTGATTTGGTATTTTCGAATGTTATTGATTAAATGATGCCGGTGAATGACAATGAGGAGGCAGAGATAGCCATGCTCTTCACTGATCTTTTACTATATGATAACAGGTTTTCTTTTTGTGGTTTCTTATTAATTACAATTACACACTTTACATGCAAATGAAGCTCGTTGTCATCATATCAGTTACACATGAACAACAAAGAAGAAATGTTATAATGCCCAGTAATTACTTAATGTAAGAGAGTTACAACGAACTTTGTTTTATCTCACAATTTTAGTGATTATTTATTATTATTATTAATGATATTATGAGAGTTTCAGATGTTTTTGCCTGTTAATCGGTTGCTTCTTTATTTTAGGTGACACTAGATTTTGCATATAAGTGAAATGGGTTGTGGCTTCAAAATCCCGAATCTAAGTCTTGCTTGTAAGTGTACACGGCTAAAATCGGATTTATCAGAATAAAGGCAAATCGAGGTCAATCCCCATGTCGATAATGAAGATAATATACGGTCGATCTCGAATATCAGTTTATGAGATAATAAGAAGGGATCGATCTCAAGATCAAGAAATCTATCTTGATTCAAGTACTGAATAGAAGGCTTTAACGTCGAAACCAATATCGGGCTCGAAGCCATATGCTCGATATCAGGATCGAAGCCATAACTTCGATATCAGGCTCGAAGACAGGACTTCGATCTTAAACTCAGAACCACGACTTCGATATCAAGTTCGAAGTCATGACTTCGATTTCAACTTTGGATCTTACTTTTGTAATAGTCAACATATCCGTTATATTAACTCGCAAATCACGCCTAAAAGTCAAAAATACTATTCAATCAACAAAAGTGCGAGACTTTTTATGATTATGAGAGACTTTATTGGCATAAAGGATCTTTCTTCTTCCTATATATAGGAAATCCCCATCAGTATAAATATTATCTACAATTGCATATCAAGAAATACAACTCTTTAGTTTACTGATCATTCTCTCTCTCTGTTCAGATATTACAATTTTTCTTATCCATTCTATAGCCATATTCTTAGTATCAAATATATCCACGTGTCTATTATCCCACGTACAAATTCAATTGTGTTATTCGATTTTCGGGGTAAACAGTTTGGCGCCCACCATGGAGCCTAGATAATTGTGGTCATTTGATACCAAATTCTTGATCATACATTATACTATTTCCTTTCTTATATTAAATTTCTGAAAAAATCCGCAAAATGTCAAATCCTCAAACTACACCTCTTCACATTGGTGAGAGATCAAGCCACCAAGATGAAAATAACAATACAGTGCAGGGAAACCATTGTCCAATCCCGGAACAATTGGATGCCAACTCACAAATACCGATTAACATCAACCAACCAGTTGGATCGAAAAACGGTATCCCCGATCAAGCTCAATTGTTAGCTCAAAATATTCCAAAATATTCCAAATTCTTAACAGCTAGAAATCAAAAATGGAATTGAAACAATAGCCAAACCCGAGTGTTTTTGCCACTTTCGGTAGGAGAAACCAAAAGGACTACTTGGTTCCTACCGAATTCAGAGATGAAATGCTTCTTGCTCTCCCAGATCGGAAGTCGTTTCCTCTTTTCCAAAAGCTGGTAGTATCGGTGAGAGAAGGGTCTCTGAGTCCACTTGTTAATCAAACTAGAATCGTCGAGGCACACCTTCTGCTTCATTTCGATAACTAGAGAGGGGAAAAGAGACACATGAGTTAGACAGAGAGTTATACAACAACAACAGCAATAAAAAAACCAGTGTATCCCCACAAGTGCGGGTCTGGGGAGGGTAGTGTGTATGCAGACTTTACCCCTACCTTTAAAGGTAGAGAGGCTGTTTCCAGTAGACCCTCGGCTTAGGAAAGATAAAAAGAAGGGGGCAATGGCACGCAAACCAATCAGAAAACCAAGCGAAAACACAAAACAGCTAGGTAGTGCAATTAGAAAACCAAAGCGAAGGCAACAATAAGTAATAACAAAAGTCTAGAAAGACGAAAAATATACGAAAGACATTAAGTGGTGTACTATAGCTATTGTAACAAAACAAAGACAAAGCACGACTACCTAACCCTCTACCCTAATTCTCAACCTCCACACCTTCATATCCATAGTCATATCCTCGGTAAGTTGGAGCAACGCCATATCTTGCCTAATCACCTCTACCCGATACTTTTTCGGCCTGCCCCTACCTCTCCGTTGGCCCTCCAAGGCAAACCTCTTACACCTCATTAATTTTACCTTTTTCTTTTCCCTTCCTTATTATTTCTACCATACCTTCATTTGCTAAGATGTGGAAAAAGAAGAAGATTGTCTGCCGCCTTCTAGCATCATAACAATACCTAGTTAGTGTATGCTTATGAATAGGCTTGATACAGTTGCTCTAACTTACTTCAAACTGGATAGAACAGGATCGGACTTAATTGAGTCACCAAACAGACTCTTGTTTCATACAGTGATGCCATACACAACATATCTTTATTGAAAACCCAACAAATCGAACAAACTTATAGGACATAATACAACTAGCTTCTCAAGCAAGGTTGTTTTCTGGAACTATATCCCTGACTACTATAACCAAAACAACTATTTGATAAAGTTGCTCAAAGATGTTTTCCTAAATGTGGATAGTGTGGATACAACTAGCTTCTCCTCCAAAAAGTTTTTACTTAAAAAGAAAAATTATTTTGGCTATTTATATACTAACGACTCATGAATAATGTGTATGGGTATCAATGCTAAAGTGTTCTTCTTGATTGTTTAAAACATGTTTCAAGACTATGTCCAATTATAGGGCGGGTTGAATGGAAATTGGAATCCTTCAATTAGTCCAACAATATAATCACAAAATACTCTAATGAATGAGCCCTAGATCCTAAAACAATATAGCAGTAGCAGCAACAACAACAACACCAAACAACAAAAATTATGATTATAATAAAGCCCTTTAGAAGACAGTCTTCAGTTTAATTTCAAATCCACCAGAATTATCTAAAAATTAGAGCAATAAAAGGGCTGGATTTGATCTATCTAAAGATTTATAATTCCCTTAATTTAGAGGAAATCAAGTAAAAAACGACTTGACTACCCATCCATATATACAGGAGACAAAAGTTAAAACTCGAAAAAATTAGCTAGTAGATTAAATCAAATGATATAACAGAATATGTACATAAATCAAAGGAGATAATAACATTGCACTATATTTAATCTAATGCCAATTAACAATCTACCACCAACGCTAAACCAAAGTGGAAGAAAAAACGAACAAACAAAAAACTCTAAAAGAAAAGAAAACTATTGAATATACAATGGGAACGGAATTCGGCAAGAAAGAATCCTAAGAAATAAAAGTTCTGTCCGCGCTCCAAAATCTTCTTTTTTACTTCCCCCACCGAATCCCAATCAAATACTTCTAAATCAGTAAAGCCTCTTAAGAAATAAAAGTTCGAAACATCACTAGATGACTATACCCACAAAGTTTCTAGCTGATAAGAATGGGAGAAACTAACCAAGAAGAGGGGATTTCACAGATCTGCGCACCGATACTCGTTAGCCACCGTTTGCCGCTTAGCTGGAGTGGAAGAGAAGTTGGAGAGGAAAAAGATATAGAGAGAAAATCGACGGAAGAAATTGTTATCACCACGTTTTTGGACGGAAATTTGAAAAAATCCGGGAAGAGAAAATGGACCGGATTGCTGGTCAGAGTCGATCCGCCTTAAATGGATTCTTAATTATTAAATAATTAATTAATTAATTAATTAATTAATTAAATAATTAAGCAAAATTTTGTCCAAAAAGATAATCAATCAATCTTTTCCGAAGCCGAAGCCGAGCCGAGCGAGCGATGACGACGACGGCGCGAGGGGTCCTTGCCTCTTCAACCCTTTTAGCAACTAGAGAAGGTGTAATGTAATATATACACCTCTATTTTTCTTTCTTTTTCCGATGTGGGACAAACGCTTTAATCAAAGCAAAAAGGGACCTTTTACATTCCCTTCGCTTTTTATCCCGTCATTTCCCATTCACCTTTATTGATGCCCAACAATCCCCCACATGAATGGGGAATGGCCATAATATAAAAAGAATGTACGGACGAATGTGATATACAAGCGAAGATTGACTGCATCTGGATAAGTAGGTTTCCCTTTGAACTTTCCATAATGAACTTATATCGGATATACTCGATCAATAGGTAGAATTGATATCTTTGAACCGTCGAACTTTGTTGTATACCTAGACAACATATAAGTCACACAATCAACCCTCAACCGTTTATAGTTCTCACGGTTGTGTTCGTTTCAGTCATGAACACCGCCTGGTTTCATGAGTGCATAGAGAATGGGCCTTCACTTGTCATTCTCCTTTAAAGCGGCTTACACTTAACACTCACATAGGTGATTTCTAAATATATGGTCCAATAGCCACATTATCTGGTCATATACTGCCAGATCTAGATAATCATTAAAAAACCTTAATGCTTTATTAACTCATTAACAAGCCATAAAGTTTTATCCTTATTTCTGAACATTGTCTTCATCCGAGAAGGGGTTGAGTTATTTGACAATGTTGAACCGTCATTCATAATTTTGTTTGATCTCTTTGAACCTAGCTCTTGGGATCTCCAATCTGTTAGGTAGAGTTACCGCCATGATGACTTGTCCTTGGCCTTAACCCCATTCCCATTGATGACCTACTAACTCCCTCTCTAGATAAGCCTTTTGTAAGCGTATCCGCTACGTTATCTTTTGACTTTACATAGTCAATTGTGATAACACCACTAGAGAGGAGTTGTCTAACGGTATTGTGTCTCCGTCGTATGTGACGAGATTTTCCGTTATACATTGTGCTCCCTGCCCTACCTATTGCTGCTTGACTGTCACAATGTATACATATAGGAGCCAAAGGTTTGGGCCAGAATGGAATATCTTCTAGGAAATTCTGGAGCCATTCAGCTTCTTCACCGGCCTTGTCTAAAGCTATGAATTCGGATTCCATAGTGGAACGGGCGATGCAAGTCTGTTTGGATGATTTCCAAGACACTGCTCCACTCCTAATTGTGAAAACATATCCACTCGTGGATTTAACTTCACACGATCCAGTGATCCAATTTGCATCACTATATCCTTCAATCACTTCAGGATATTTATTATAGTGCAAAGCATAGTCTTGAGTATGTTTCAAATAACCCAAAACTCGTTTCATTGCCATCCAATGAGTGTGATTGGGATTACTTGTGAATCGACTTAGTTTGCTAATAGCACAAGCCATATCTGGTCGTGTACAATTCATGATGTACATTAGACTTCCCAACACTCTCACATAGTCTCCTTGTGATTTACTTTCACCTTCATTCTTTCGGAGTGCGTAACTCACATCAATTGGAGTTCTGGCAATCTTGAAATCCAAGTATTTGAACTTGTCAAGTATTTTCTCTATGTAGTGAGACTGTGATAATGCTAAACCTTGTGGAGTTCTATGAATTCTGATTCCTAAGATTACATGAGCAACTCCTAAGTCTTTCATGTCAAATTTGCTAGCCAGCATACGCTTTGTAGCATTTATATCTGCCATATCTTTGCTCATTATCAGCATGTCATCAACATACAAACAAACAATGACTTCATGGCCTGGAGTATTTTTAATGTAAACACATTTATCACATTCATTAATTTTAAATCCATTTGCCAACATGGTCTGGTCAAATTTAGCATGCCATTGTTTGGGTGCTTGTTTAAGTCCATAAAGCGACTTTACAAGTTTGCACACTTTCTTTTCTTTACCAGGAACTACAAAACCCTCGGGTTGTTCCATGTAAATTTCTTCCTCCAAATCACCATTTAAGAAAGCTGTTTTAACATCCATTTGGTGAATTTCAAGACCATACAAGGCTGCTAGAGCCACTAACACCCGAATGGACGTTATTCTTGTTACTGGCGAATATGTGTCAAAATAATCAAGACCTTCCTTTTGTCTATAACCTTTGACCACAAGCCTTGCCTTATATTTGTCAATAGTGCCATCAGCTTTCATTTTCATTTTAAAAATCCATTTATAACCTAAAGGTTTGTTTCCAGGAGGAAGATCAACCACTTCCCATGTGTGGTTATCTAAGATTGATTGAATCTCACTATTGACTGCCTCTTTCCAAAATGCTGAATCAGGAGCTGACATAGCTGCTTTGAAAGTTAGAGGCTCATTTTCAAGCAGGAATGTCACAAAATCTGGACCGAAGGAAGTGGACGTCCTTTGGCGTTTGCTACGCCTTAGATTTTCTTCACTAGGGGCATTCTCTTTTGGTTCTTCCCGTGGTCGCTTAAATCTTTCATTCAACGACTTGCATTCCATTTTATACAGATAGATATTTTCAAAAAATTCAACATTATCAGATTCAATTACTGTATTATTATGAATTTCGGGATTGTCAGAATTATGAACCAAAAATCTACATGCTTTACTGTTTGTTGCATATCCAATGAAAACACAATCCACGGTTTTTGACCCTATTTTCACCCTTTTGGGTAAAGGTACTTGTACCTTTGCAAGACACCCCCACACTTTGAAATATTTCAAGTTGGGTTTTCTTCCTTTCCATTTTTCATAAGGAATAGAGTGTGTTTTGCTGTGGGGTACTCTGTTGAGTATTCGATAGCTGTAAGGATAGCTTCCCCCCACAAATTCTGCGGTAAACCGGAACTTATTAGTAAAGCATTCATCATTTCTTTCAATGTCCGATTTTTCCTTTCCGCAATTCCATTGGATTGTGGTGTATAGGGGGCAGTAGTTTGATGAATAATTCCATATTCTAAACATATTTCTGCAAAAGGAGATTCATATTCTCCACCCCTATTACTTCTAATCATTTTGATCTTTTTATTCAATTGATTTTTCACTTCATTCTTGTATTGCTTAAATGCTTCAATTGCTTCATCCTTACTATTAAGCAAATAAACACAACAATATCGAGTATAATCATCAATAAAAGTTATAAAATACTTTTTTCCACCTCGAGATGGTGTCGACTTCATATCACAAATGTCAGTATGAATTAAGTCTAAAGGATTTGAATTCCTTTCAACAGACTTATAAGGATGTTTTACAAACTTAGATTCAACACATATTTGATATTTTGATTTATTATACTCGAATTTAGGCAATACTTCTAAATTAATTAACTTTCGCAAGGTTTTGTAATTGACATGTCCTAAACGAATATGCCATAAATCAGTTGACTCCAATAAATAAGAAGAAGCTGAAATTTTATTCATACTGTCAACAACCATTACATTTAGTTTGAAAAGGCCCTCAGTGAGATAGCCCTTTCCAACATACATTTCATTCTTGCTTACAACAACTTTGTCAGAAACAAAAACACATTTGAATCCATTCTTAACAAGTAAAGAAGTAGAAACTAGATTCTTCCTAATAGTAGGAACATGAAGGACGTTGTTGAGCATTAACACCTTGCCGGAAGTCATCTTCAGAAATATCTTCCCATAACCTTCAATCTTGGCTGTTGCAGTATTTCCCATAGAAATTTCTTCTTCAGGACCAGTAGTAGAGTAAGTCGCAAATGCTTCTTTGACAGCACAGACATGTCGAGTGGCTCCAGAGTCAATCCACCACTCCTTCGGATTTCCAATTAAGTTGCATTCCGAAAGCATTGCACATAATTCATCAATATCTTCATTCTTTTCCACTATGTTGGCCTGGCCCTTCTTCTTATCCTTTTTCGGGAGACGACAATCAGGGGCTTTGTGACCAGGCTTTCCGCAGTTGTAGCAGTTGCCCCTGAATTTCTTTTTCTGCTCCTTAGCTTGTCCAAAAGGCCTTTTCCTCTTCTTACTTTTTGGAGAAGTCTCCTCAACGATGTTAGCTCCCATAATCGTTGAATTTCCACGAGACCTCTTCTCGGCTGTTTTGTTGTCTTCCTCAATCTTGAGATGAATCACAAGATCTTCCAACTTCATTTCTTTGCGTTTGTGCTTAAGATAGTTTTTGAAATCTCTCCATGAAGAGGGCAATTTTTCAATCATTGCAGCCACTTGAAATGCTTCATTCACGACCATACCTTCAGCAATAAGGTCGTGAAAAATAAGTTGAAGCTCCTGGACTTGGGTTCCAACAGTTTTGCTGTCTATCATTTTATAGTCTAGAAACTTTGCAACCACAAATTTCCTTCAAGCATGCATCTTCAGTCTTGTACTTTTTCTCAAGTGTGTCCCATAATTCTTTCGAAGTCCCCATAGCACTATAGACATTGTACAAGTCATCCTCCAAAGCACTTAAGATATAACCTTTGCAAAGAAAATCTGCCTGTTTTCATGCCTCAACAATCATAAACTTCTCGTTGTCCGGAATATCCGCAGCAGGCACTAGAGGTTCTTCACTGGTGAATTTCTGCATACCAAGTGTGGTAAGCCAGAAGAACACCCTTTGTTGCTATCCTTTGAAGTTGGCTCCAGAAAATTTCCCCGGTTTCTCAGCCGGTGGAACAGAAGTTCGGCTTGTTGCCGCAACAGTCGTAGAAGAATTTCCATTAACAGTTGCTATTTCTTAATTCTCACTGTCAACAATAGAAGAATTCAATTAATGGAAAAACAAAACAGTAAACAGTACTGTAAAAATGATAAACAATATATATTTATAAAACAGAAGTTTTTATATACTGTTTTACAGAATACGATGAAGTTTTTATGTTCTTCAAATCGTTTCTGAATTTTAATATTCCGATGAAG
>MCJB01049936.1:10125-29672 GCA_002018475.1 Nicotiana obtusifolia
CCCCCCCCCACATACACACTTCTTGTCATTGCAAACTAAAGTATCAAAATTTCTTTCATTTTTATATCTCTTCTCCAGATTTGAAAATCACATTAGGAATCTTGCCTCTAGGTTTTAGATACTTTTTAATTACCTAATTGAATTAAATTTGAAACTATTTTAGAATTTCCATAAATGTTTATTTAGGATTGCCATAGATTTATTTTTAGAATTGTGTAGATGTATTAATATTTAAGCTTGAAACTACATTCACTTTTAAAATTGAGGTTAGTACCTAAATTTGGTTTTAACAATTTCGAAGTTTATATATATGTGGAATTGTTAACTTTGGATGAATGATTTGGAATTGTATTAAGTAGTTTAAATTTAAATCCTTAGTTTTAAGTTTTAAAAGTTAAGCTTATTATCGTTTCGTAATTTATTAAATGGACTAATATTAAATTTAAAATTTAGTAATTGCTACATTAAAAAGAATTTGTAGATTTGACAAATTATTAGCCATGTGTAGTCTTTATGAACATATAGGAAACTATTTAAATTTAATTTATATTCTGAAAGATTTATATAACATAGAATAGGGATAAATGTAAGATATCGAGTGTTAATGAATTTTAATTCAAAAGAATACAACACTTTAAAGAAATGAACCTTCGAATTGGCGTAACCTATTAATTACTTTAAATAAACTAAATAATTTTAAATATCTTATAAATTTCAACCTTTTTTGTTTGTATAGATGGCATTTGTGCATTGTAGGTTGATGATAATGAAGGGGTTGGTGGATCTATTGCTAAGGCAATGACACTTGATGATTTTCATATTGAAGGAACGATAAGGTGCCCTTGTGTGAAATGCAAGTGTGTTAAGTTATTGGGATAAGATGTTGTTACATGTCATTTTTTCAAAAAGGGATTTATGTAAAATTATTAAGTATGGACTGCTCATGGGGAGAATCTTGATAGCGTAAATGATGTTGATTTTCATAATTCTTTTGGTGGTGAGGAGGGTAGTCCCGTAGTGGAGAAGAATGTTGAAAATTCTAGATTTAATGACATGATGAGGGATGCCATTGAGATGTTCCCGGGGGCTCAATCTGAACTAAATGATGAGGCTAAGTAGTTCTTCAAAGAGTTAGAGGAATCTAGTTGTCCATTATATGAAGGCTCAATGCATTCCAAGTTGTCCTCTTGCCGTTCGATTACTTCAGATTAAGTCAGATAATTCTATTTCTCAATTGGCATGAATTCTCTCATTGGGCTTATGAATGAACTTAATCGGTGTAACATTGACCTACCCAAAGATTTCTACACGGAAAAAAAAAATTTAGTTTCAGAGTTAGGTCTTTCATCAAAGAGGACTCGATGCTACGAGAATAGTTGCATGTTATTCTATAAGGATGATGCATCTCTGGAGAACTGCAAATTTTGTAACAAGCCTCATTACAAAGTTGCCACAAATGATAAAAAAAAGAAGCATGGAAGCATTTTGATAGGGTGTTCCCGGACTTTGCTAGTGAACCAAGAAATATTAGGTTAGGAATATGTGCTGATGGATTCACTCTATTTATAGTCTTTGTTGCACCATATTCATGTTGGGCGGTGTTTGTTACACTGTATAATCTCCCACCTGAGTTATGTATGACAAGTCCAAAAACGTTGATTGATGTTTACATGCAGCCTTTGATTGATGAGTTGAAGTTATTGTGGTATCAAGGCATAGAAACATATGACGTATCAACTAAGCAAAACTTTAGATTGCGTGCTGTTTTGATGTGGACTATAAATGATTTTTCTGCTTATGGAATGATGTCTAGGTGGTCGACTGTTAGAAAGTTAGCTTGCCCGACTTGTGTGGAAGATAGTAAGGTATTCACTTTGAATCATGGAGTTAAGAACACATTGTTTGATTACCATCGCCACTTCTTGCCAATGGATTATGAGTTCAGGAGAAATACTAGTGCATTTATGAAGAACAAAAGTGATTATGATGAGCCACCATCCGTCTTGTCTCCAGAAGAGATTTGGAATAGAGTCAGGGATCTGCCTAAGGTAACAGAGTATCCCTTGGCTAATAAGATACCTGGTTATGGTGTTACACACAACTGGACTAAACAGAGCATATTTTGGGAGTTACCTTATTTGAAGCAGAATCTTCTTCGACATAATTTTGATGTCATGCATATTGAGAAGAACTTTTTTGACAACTTGTTTAATTGTGATGGATGTCAACAACAAGACAAGGGATAACTTGAAGACCATGATGGACTTAAAGGAATATTGTAGGCGAAGTGAGTTGTACCTGACATATTTAGAAACCCAAGGACAATTTTACCTTCACCTTGGAGGAGAGAAGAGAGATTTGTGATTCGGTTAATAATTTGAGTATGCCTGATGGGTATGCATCAAACCTGTCTAGGTATGTTGACATGAAAAAAGGAAAGTTGACGTCTATGAAAAGCCCGGATTGTCACATTTTCATGTAATCTTTGATGCCTGTTTCATTTAATGCATTGCCTGATAGAATATGGAAGCCCATCACAGGGATAAGCTTATTTTTCAAGGAGTTGTGTTCTAGCACCTTGAGAGTGGAGAACCTAACTTACATGGAGAGTAACATTCTTGTAACTTTAAAAGAGTTGGCGAAAATTTTCCCTCTTGGTTTTTTGACATGATGGAACATCTTTCAATTCACCTTGCACAAGAGGCCTGGCTTGGAGGGCCAGTACAATGCAGATGGATGTATCCATTTGAGAGTTAATGAATGACTATTAATCACTAATCCTTATGTGTTTTCATTTTAATATTATTCCATAATGCTAATATGCATGATTATTGGCGAATGTACGCGGACTGTCAAAAATAGATCTAGAATTGAAGGATCAATTTGTGAGGCATGTGTGGCTAGAGAAAATTCTTATTTTTGTTTATATTATTTTGAAGATGATGTGCCATGTCTAAGAAATAGACCTTCGTATCCACCATTTTTCATATTCAATCAACCAGGTAAAGGCGGTCCAAAACGCAGTTCAAAACGACTTTTGAGTGTATTGGAACTAAAGTCATCTACAAACACATGTTCTTTTGAATTGCCCAGAGGTCCAATCTTACTATAGGTGATGAGGATTAAGCTATTTGTGTTTTTTATGACTTGTTTAGTATTTATATGTTATGGTGTGCTTCATTGTTATATGTAATAAAATTACTTTGTATTATTAATGACATCTTCATTTTTTATGTTTATATTGTTATGTTTATTATGTATACTTTTATGTTTATATTTGTTATGTTAGATGTTTTTACATGTATATATATTTTATATTCATTACACAAATGGATTCTCGCAGTAAAGAAATAAAAAAATCTAGGAAGAAAAAACACACTTTACCTAGACCAAGTCAGCTTCCTCCACCTACACAAAATAGAGCCCTCCGCCTATGCATCCTCGTCCTTCCATGCCAGCTTCACAGTCATCTGACTTTTTCAAAGTCCCTCCCCCGTTAGCTCGCTTCAGTATTACTCCATGCCTTCTCATGGTGGCTCAGCTTGGACCACCATTAATTTTATACCCACGCCTCATTTTCCAGCTTCTTCCCTGCATGATCCTGCTAGTCAGTTCGGTGGCTCACTGTCAATTGCATCCCCGAGCCATCATAGTAGCCAGTATGGTGGTTCATATTTTGTGCCTCATACACCGCCCACTCAATTATCATCCGCCATCATCATCCACTCCAAGTATATCTAACTTGGATATTGGAGGCTCTCACGCAGTTGCATCCCCATCTACCAGTACTTCTACAGTTGCTGGTACCGTAAGACAGTGTACTAGAGGGACTGTACAGTACGATCATCTTCATCGGCTGATTAACGTCCCCATGGTGACATGTGAGTTTTCCTTCAATTTCCTTTTAAAATATTTCAATAAAATTTTGCATATAATTAATTTAATGACATTTTATATGTTAAATTAAATGTAGGTTTTTTCCATCCTTTCAGGCCACGCATATAGTGATGGAATCTATGAAGCCATTTTTCATGAGCTGTGGAATTCCTGGAGACAGATACTGTACCAGATCAAAATGAATATATGGCAATAATTTAAGGTAAGAGTAATTTAATTTTTATTAATACTTATCCTTATTTGTCTAATATTATTTATTCAATTTTGCAGGTCAGGTGCGTATGGCACCCTACACTTGAAAATCTGGTGAATGAGAACTTCGAGAAGAGAGCACAGAAGTAGATAACAGATTTACATCATGTTGCTAGGAGAGGTGGCACCATGCCTGATTGGATACGTAAAATTATTTGGAGTCAGCTCTTGGCGAAGTGGAACACCCCTGAGTGGAAGAAGAAGAGTGAACATGCAAAGTTAAACGGAGCTTCTACTAAGGGTGGAGCATTGCATACTGGAGGTTCTATTAGTTTTGCAGCCTATCATTTGAGAATGGTAATTTCATTATAAAATATTCTTAGTTTTACAAGTATGCAAATTGAACATACACACACACACACACACACACACACACACATACACACATATATATATATATATATATATATATATATATATATATTTATCTTATTACTTCTTAATTTTTAGGAACAGGATGGGGGAGATGTGACTTATGATGAGGTCTTTGCAGAGACCCACAAGAAGAAGAAAAAGGATGGCTCAAGAGAAGGATGGGTCGAATCGCATGCTTCAAAGATATTTGTATGATTCCAACACCAATACTATATTACTTTTACCTTTTGGTTTATTTTATTTACATAACGTGTATTAATATTTAGTTGTTTGATTAGTTTGTTGAATTGTTATAAATATTAGTATTCGTTGTGTAGTAAATATTGGATTTAGATTGATATATTAGGTTTTTGGTTTGTTGTTAGGTGTTTGGTTGGCTGTTTTTATTTGGCAGGTGGTGTAATTAACAATAAAGCAGAATTCTGCTAAAAATTCCTAGATTGGCGACTGAATCAATCGCAAATTTCACTAGTAATTACACGTAGACTGATTCAGTCGTTAACTAAGAATTTCTAACAAAATTTAAATAAGATTTTACGACTGAATCAGTCGCTAATGTAGAATTTCTAAAATTTTTAATTAATTAATACTCAATTTTTACGATTTTTTAGTCGGACTAATTAATTAAAAATTAATTTTATTTTTTCATTTTTCGACGGAATCAATCGAAACATTTAATTTGTATTTATTTTTTTAAATTCTAATTAGCGACTGAATCAGTCGCAAAAATAGCGACTGATTCAATCGCAAATGTCGCAAGTTTTCGTGGCAAATGTGACTGAATCGATCGCAAATTTTCAGCTGATTTTGTCGCAAATATATTGCGACCACGTGTTTTCTGACTGTCACTTTTTAGTCAAAAATCTGCCGGAAAAAAACACGATTTCTGACCAATTTTCGGCTAATTTGACGGTTGCAAATTTTCTTTTTAGTAGTGTGAGACTAGGGTATACCTTTTATTTCTTGATATGGTGTACTTTGACGTGATCTTAGGCATGGATTGGTTGTCACCTTATCACGCTATTGTGGACTGTCACGCCAAGAATGTGATATTAGCCATGTCGAGGTTGCCTCGATTGGGGTGAAGGGGGACTCTTAGCCATTCTACTAGAAGGGTCATTTCATATGTGAAGGCTCGGCGTATGATCGAGAAGAGGGTTCTAGCATATTTGGCCTATATGCATGATCCTAGAGCGAAGGTTCCTTCTAGGGATTCAATACCTGTTGTGCACGAGTTTCTAGAGTTGTTTCGTATAGATTTGCCCGGGATGCCACCCAACAGAGATATTGACTTTTGCACTGACATGGTTCCTAGCACTCAACCCATTTCTATCGCACCATACCGCATGGCCCTAGTTGAGTTGAAAGAATTAAAGGAGTAGTTGCAGGATTTGCATGATAGGGGATTCATTAGACAGAGTGTCTCGCCTTGGGGTGCACTAGTGTTGTTTCTGAAGAAGAAGGATATGACGATGAGGATATGTATAGATTACAGGAGCTAAACAAAGTCATTATCAAGAACAAGTATCTATTGCCGAGGATTGTTGACTTATTTGATCAGATTCAGTGTGCCAAGGTATTTTTTAAGATTAATTTAAGATCTGGCTACATCTGTTGAAGAATAGGGCATTGGATGTCCCCAAGAAAGTTTTTCGGACTCAATATAGTCACTATGAATTCTTAGTGATGTCATTTGGCTTGATTAATGCCCCAACAACCTTTATAGATCTGATGCTGGGTGTTCATGCCCTATTTGGATTCTTTTGTAATCGTCTTCATTGATGATTTTCTGATTTACTCCCGCAGTCAAGAGAAGCACAAGCAACATCTATGGATCATACTTCAGACTTTGAGGGATCGTTAGTTATATGCCAAGTTTTCAAAGTGTGAGTTCTGGTTGGACTCGATTGCCTTTTTGTGCCATGTTGTATATTCCTGAGGGCATTAAGGTGGACCCTAAGAAGATTGAGGCAGTTCAGAACTGGCATAGACATATTTTAACTATAGAGATTCGAAGTTTCTTGGGTTTGGTGAGTTATTGTTGCCGGTTCGTGGAGGGGCTTTCATCTATCTCAACCCTATTAACCAATTTGACCCAAAAGGGTGCTTTTTTCAGGTGGTCCGGCGAGTGTGCGTTTAGCTTACTTTTGTACCATTGATAACTTTCACCTATCCTATCAATCCCTATTTTTTACCACTGATGACTTCCTTGCTTACTTTGTTGCGACGGTCATTAGTCAATAGATTAAGTCAATCTATTGACTAATGACCGTCGTCAAAGCAAGCAAGGAAAAAATTAGTGGTAGAAAATAGGGATTGATAGGATAGGTGCAAAGTAATTGTTTTGGGATCTATCTTTGCTTAACTGCTTTGACTAGAGTGTGTTGATAATCCAATTTTGAGTGAGTTATTTGCCATGTATGTGTGAGGTTTTGTGTTATTCTGTGCGTAGTTTGATGTCTATAGCTTGCCCGTGCGTTTGCAAAGCTAAATAGTAGTTGTATTCTTTGTTGAGCTAGTTATAAGCTTTTACCCACTTAATTGTTATGTGTCGTAGCTAGCCCTTTGAGCTTGTAATCCTATTTCTTTGGAAACTACATTGCAAGCCTTACCCATTTGTTTGAATTGACCATCTATTTGAACCTTGTACCTCTGATGAGCACTTGAAATTGTTATGAACTTTGTAAAAGTTGAATTGTGGGTGGTTGGTTTGGCTTTTGGGTGGAACTATTGAAATAAGGAAGAAGGTGCGCTATTTTGAAAAATAAGAGCCACTTGAATTGAAAAAGAAATTAAAAAATAAGTGTATAATTATGAAAAATATTCATTGATAGTGGTAACTCTGGATGTATTTATGCTTAAAGAAGATGGTAGTTGATATATGTTGATTTAAGGGTGGAGTTATGGTTTGATATAAGTGTGAGGTTTTGAATGGCTAATTGTATGTATAAAAGTGCTTAGGGAGGCGTAGTCACTCTTATATCTAAATGTATCCTACCCGCCCCGCAGCCTACTTTGCAACCAATTAATGTCCTACTTGATCCTTGACTGAATGAGCTTAATTAGTAGAGCAGTACATTACGGGCAAGCTTATGGTGCATTCTTTGTGGCACATGAATGTTGTTTCTGAGAGTGAGCGAATTCTTTCTATCTTGAGTTTCTAATAATTCTTAAATTTCATGTGTGTGGAATTACTCTCTATTGTTGTGTGAGGGCAGTTGATTCACGAAGGAAAGGTAATACTTGACCTCTGTGTTAGAGTAAGTGAGTGGGTTATAAGTAATGTGTGATGCTTTTGAGTCAAATCTTGAGGCTAGGATGTTACGGCATTGTGCTTAATCTATTTTGAATTCTTGGTGTGACGAGTAAGGAGAGTTGTTTAAAAATGTCATGTCTATGTGAGATATGGTTTGATTGCTCGAGGACGAGCAATGGTTTAAGTGTGGGTGTTGATGGTAGGCTATAATCTCGTGTTTTAGTCACTTATTGCACTCTAATTTATTGCACTTTACTTATGTTTGAGCATTAATCGCTAGTGTTTTGTACTTATTATGTATTTTATGCCTTGCAGGAGGGATTCCGAGCTATGTAGATGTATGAAATGAATTCGAGCTATTTGGAGCTTTGAAGTCTGATTAAAAGTCCAAGGGATTAAGCCGAGATTGCATTCGGGGTGGTTTTACCTAGATATCAAAAAGCGAGGAAAATTCCATACTCTAAGAAAACATCACTAGCACGGCGAATGGGGTGGCGCGTGGCGTGCTACAGCTGTGCAAAATGCCTGCTTCCTGTCAGAAACAACTCTTTGTATTTCCCCATTAATGCACCTCATGGCGCGTCGCCCCATGCGGCGCGCCTGTGCAGGTTTTTAGAGATGTCCTATTTCGCATAGGAAAAGGTAATTTCATTTGGGCCCGATCCTACTTGGTATAAATACATGGAAAAAATGTTATTTTCAGGACTTTGGACATAATTTCGACCTAAGGAGGTTAAGGAGGAGTTGGAGAAGCAAAAGCACTAGGAGTTCGTCATTCAATCCTCACTCAAGACCCGAGTTTTGACCGTTTTATGTTTTCCTTTACATTAAACATATTTGAGATGAATTACTCCATATCTATAGAGTATTTCTCTTTTGCTTTCTATGGACTTGGTGTATTGATATTTGTTTGTGGATTATAACTCTAGTTTTATATATTGAAGCGTTGTTGGATGATTTAAACTGTTGCATCTATATTTACTTGTTCATGTAATCGAGAGAGGCATAACTTGTGATATCTTTGCATTATATTGTTGATTGAGTTCATTAATTCTTCTTAGAAATATAAAGATGATAGTTGAATTGTTGATTAAACCTAGTTAGGAGGATAATCGAGAGAGTTTCTCCTAAAGACTAATTCACTACGCATCTTGTATATCTTCACGTGCTTAAATTGGTTCATCTTGTGAGATTGAGACTTAATCGAGAGAGGAGTTTCTACTAAATGTTTGAAATAATAACTGAGTGAATTCGAGAGACTCACTTAAATATTAGAAGTGAATTATCTAGAGTTAGATCCCAAACAATTATCTTGCACCTATCCAATCAACCCCTATTCTCTCCCACTGATAACTTTCCTACTTATCTTTGTTGCGATTGTTATTAGTCAATAGCTTTAGATTCTTAGTTAATTGTAGTTTTAATCACATAAATCTTAACTGCTAATTCTCCTGAATAGCAGTCAAGCTAGAAACTAAGATAATACTAACTCCAATCCCCGTGGATACGAAATTATATTCTACTATCTTTGACTATCGAGCATAATTGAAGTGCTGTTTTTCGCTCGTCAAATATATAACAATTAGGTGGGTAAAAGCATATAACTGGCTCAACAAAGAAATGCCTATTCACTTCCAAGTCTGAATGAAACTACTATTTCGCTTTGCAAACACACGGGGCAATTTCTAGACATCAAATGCAATGCACATAATAGCACAAAACCTCACACCCATATGGCACATAACTCACTCAGGATCGGACTCATCAAGACACTCTAGTCAAAGCAGTTAAGCAAAGTTAAGATCATACAATTTAAGTACTAATACAAGAGTCAAAAACTGAGTCTAAGCGTCACCACTAAAGTACTTACTATTCAAAAGGTATAATAAAGTTAATACATATTACCTTCAATGCAATTCATAGTACAACGTTTCCTACACCTAACAAAAATAAAAACTAACTACACCCGATTCAAACAAAACCTATAGAAAAGAACCGCGGCACAAAGAAAAACTAAGGGGGACTTGTTACACAACCTAACAAAAGAAAATCTTTTTGTCTTTTTCTTTCGACTTTCATCCCTCAAGAAACCTGTTGATGATATCCATCGTCGGGAAAAATTGAATTTTTTTTCAACATCTAACTGCTAAAACTAACAAAATTAACACATATACATACACCATATAATTACCCCCCACCCCACACTTTAAGTTGTGGCATGTCCCCAGGACACACAATTAAAAAGCATAAGGTAGAGGAAATTTTCCTGAATATCTAGTCGGAGTCTGAGTCAAAGTCGGGATCCATTCCTTGCCTTCGAACTAGTGCGCACATCCATGCAGACAGCTTCTTCTCCTTCTTCTTGTGGTTCACTCCACACTTATCTTTATCACTCAATGCAGCCTTCTCTTTCGATCCCTTCACTTACCACTCAACACTTGCAGCTGGTTTTTCCTTTTGTGCCCCCTTTTCTACATTCATACCAAACGTCACCATCTCCTCACTCACTCTAAGCATGAGTTTCCTCACATATATATCCAATATTGCTCTACCCACTACTAATAATGATCTTCCTAGGATGAGGGGGACCTCCTTGTTTTCCTCCATATTCACCACTATAAAATCTACAGGAAATACAAACTTATCTAACCGAACAAACATATCTTCTACTATTCTCTTGGGTATTAAAGTCGTTTGATCTACCAGCTGCAAACTTATTAGTACCGACCTTATCTCTCCAATCTCCTTCTCTAGTTTTCTATAAATAGATAGAGGCATTAAGTTAATTGAGGCACCAGAATTACATAAAGATTTATCAAAATTAATAGAGCCTAAAGAGCAAGGTATAGTAAAACTCCCTGGATCTCCACACATTTGTAAGAGTTAGTTTTGTAATATCGCACCGCAATACTCTGTGAGCTTGACCACTGATGGCTCTTCTATCGTCCTTTTCTTTGTCAGGATCTCCTTCAAGAATTTGGCATAAGCTGGCATTTGGGAGAGAACTTCTATGAATGGAAAATTTACATTAACCTGTTTCACCAAGTGACGACCCCGCTAGTCATCTCGTGAGTTACCGCTCCGTTTCCCCCATTTCTGCTTCATTATGCTTCATTATCCATGTTCTATGCGATCGAGTTGAGTAGGTTGCGTTAGGAGAGAGTTTGGCAAGAAATGAGACACTTAGTATCTTTTAAGAAGGTTTAAGCTGAAAAAGTCAACCGGATGTTGACTTATGAGTTAGAGGGCTCGGATGTGAGTTCCGATGGTTTGGTTAGCTTCAGGAGGTGATTTATGACTTAGGAGTGTGATCGGAATTGGTTTTGGAAGTCCGGTGTAGAATTAGGCTTGAATTGGTGGAGTTAGTATTTTGGCGATTTCCGGTTGTTAGGCGAGATTTTGATCCGAGGGTCGGAATGGAATTTCGAGAGTTGCTATAGCTTAGTATGGTGATTTCGGACTTAGTCTTATGTCCGGATTTGAAATTGGAAGTCTGTAGGACAATTCAAAGCATTTTGGCGAATGTTGGAAAATAGAAGATTTTTGGAAAGTTTGACCGTGGAGTTGACTTTTTGATATCGGGGTCGGAATCTAGTTCTGAAAATCTTCATAGGTCCATTATTTCATTTATGACTTGTGTGCAAAATTTGAGGTCAATCGGACTCAATTTGATAGGTTTCGGCATCGAATGTAGAAGTTGGAATTTGTTAGTTTCATTAGGCTTGAATTGGGGTATGATTCGTGTATTTAGCATTGTTTGATGCAATTTGAGGCCTCGATTAAGTCCATATGATGTTTTAAGATTTGTTGTTATATTTGGTTGAAGTCCCGAGGGCCTCAAATGGATTTTTGGATTGTTGATGGAGTTTAACTTGGGCATTTCAAGAATGCGTCGATGTCGTCTCTTCAAGAATAAGTGGTATCATATTATGCAAATGGACTCCAAATTCATTTTTAATTGAATCATTAGATCCGTATCGAAATTTCGGAGTCATAGCACAAAGAATCGTCCAATTCAGACATCGTATGAGAAAGTTATGCCTATTTCTGTGCCAGGAATTCTGTGGCTACTGGAACCAGCACCACAGGCAGCGCCTGGCGCCCGACGCAGAAAACACTATAAAAACGGGGGGTTTTGGCCATTTTGACAAAAATAGAGTTGGGGCAGCTCGGTTTGGACGATTTGTAGAGGGGTTTCCACAAAATTGAAGGAGGTAAGTGTTCTTTATCATAAATCCTTCATAGATCATTATTTCATACTCATTTACATCATGAATCCATGAATCTATGGAAGAAAAATCAGATTTTTTTACCAAATCTTCCAAGAACGAAAATTTAAGATTTGAAAGCCAATCCGATGTCGGAATTTGATAATTTTTGTATGGGTGAACTCGTTGGGAGATAAGGAACCCGTTGATGTGAAATTTTTTGAATTTTGAGAAGTGGGCCTGGGGCTCGGGGTTATGATAATTTTGGGATTTCTTAGTATTTATTGATTGTTTTCGCGTGGGCTTTGTTCCCTCAACATATTGTTACATAATTGTTCTGAATTTGGATAGATTCGACGCACGTGGAGGCCAATTCGAAGGGCAAAGGCGTCGTGGGCTAGAAATTTAGCCGGTTCGAGGTGAGTAGTGATTGTAAATGATGTTATGAGGGTTTGAAACCCCGGATTGCACATCGTAGTGCTATATTGAGGTGAGGCACGCGCTCGATGATGAGCGTGGGCTCGTCTACCACTGGGATTGTGACTTGGTCCGTCTCGATTGATGATTTTTACTATATATTTGATTAAAACTGATTTGACATCATCATGAATAGGGCTGATTGCCATATTTTGGCTTCGTGCCGATTATTTGAACCCTTCAGGGGGTAGTTATCACTGTTTGATTCGTTACTTGAACTCTTTCATGTTGTTCCACTGTCTTTACATAACAACCACTTTTACTCAGTTGACATTTTAAATGATATAAATGGATCGGGTGGCACGCCGCCACGGATATGATATAAATGGATCGGGTGGCACGCCGCCACGGGATTTAATATGAATGGATCGGGTGGCACGCCGCCACGGAATATGATATAAATGGATTGGGTGGCACGCCGCCACGGATATGATATAAATGGATCGGGTGGCAGGCCGCCACGGGATCGGGTGGCATGCTGCCACGAGATATGATATTGCGCTTGGGCCGTAAGGGGCCCCTCCCGGAGTCTGTACACCCCCAGTGAGCGCAGGGTACCCAGAGATATTACAGTTGGGAACAATGACAACTGTAGGTTACAGTTGGTAACAATGACAACTGAATAACCGGAGATATTACAGTTGGTAACAATGACAACTGTAGGTTACAGTTGGTAACAATGATAACTGGTAACCAGAGCTGTGAGATTGATACTGAGCCCAAGGATATTACAGTTGGTAACAATGACAACTGTAGGTTACAGTTGGTAACAATGACAACTGGTAACCAGAGCTGGGGAGATTTTACTATTATAAATGATACTAAGCCTAGGGATGTTACAGTTGGTAATAATGGCAACTGGTAACCAGAGCTGGGAAGATTTTTAAATGATTTCTTACCGATTTACTATTTTCAAATAATGGTTTTACTGCTTCATTATGCATTGCCTTGTGCTTTACGTGTTTCCTTACTTTCAGTCATTATTTATATGCATTACTCACTGAGTTGGAAGTACTCATATTACTCCCTGCACCATGTGTGCAGATTTAGGCGTTATTGATTCCGCTCCGAGGCATTGACTACGATTGTCAAAGAGGTGATTCAGAGACTACGAGGTAGCTGTTGGCGTCCGGAGCCCCGTATCTCTTTTATCTTGTTGTTTCCACTATCTTCAAACAATTGTGCCAACGATATTGTAATAGTAATCTTATTATTAGGATTTTCATTAGTTGCTCATGACTTTGTGACACCCCGGTTTGGGCTGTTATTGGGATGGTTCACTATGTTTTTCCGCAAATGATTGCTATTAAACTGTGTTGTGTTGTTCTCTTGTTAAATTAACAGCTCAAAATGAGTTATGGTTCGAATTGGCTGGCCTTGTCTTCACGAGAGGCGCCATCACGACCGGGTTTGGGATTTGGGTCGTGACACACCATATCCAGAAATCTCTTAAATTGCTTGTCTAGCTTTTCTTTATATAGCTTTTGAGGAAAAGGTAGAACAGACATATGCTCGCCCTCATTAGATTCATCCCTTCTCAAAGTTTCCTCCTTCTTCTTTTTGTCAGCTCCTTTCTTGCCTTTCTTTTTTTATCAATATCATTCTTCAGATGCTCCCTATTTTCTTTTTCAAGTACCACCTCCTTTTGGATTTGAGTGGTATCTTTCAACACTCGTCCGCTTCTCAAGGTCACAACATTTACTGTTTCTTTGGGATTTCTCTCAGTATCAGCTGGTAGAGTACCTGGGACTCTCTTAGATAATATTGTTTCAATCTTCCCACATGTCTCTCCAAGTTTCAAAAACCAGTGCCCAATTCTTTGATAGTTGCCCCATGAGTGTCCAACCTCTCATATGTCTTGACAATGAAGGTCTTCATTAGATCTTCTAGACCAGGCTGATTGGACTGATGAGGCTGAAACTGCTGTCTCTGCTGATTTTGGAAGACTGGATCTCCTTGTCCCTGAGGTCTAGAGTTATTTTGTTGCCACGCATTTGCACTACCTGCAGGTGAACTCCATGAAAAACCGGGGTGCCTTCACTTCCTCAGTCGAGGCTTGACACTCATGCGTAGGATGTCCTCTTCTGCATATATTACAAGCTGTATGAGGCTCACTTTGTATTGTAGCTAAGTTCAGCTTCCGCATTTCTTTAATCATAGCATCAAACTGTACATGCATAGATGTGTTAGCATCAACATGGTGAACACTTGTCGATCTTCTTTTTCAGCATTCTCAGAAGGCCACTGATTTGCATCTTCAGACAACTCATCAAGAATTATGACTATCTCCTCTGGAGTCTTCTTCATCAAAGGTCCTCCAACTACATTGCTCTATGTTCTATGTGAGGCCGGTGCCAATCCCTCTCAAAAGTCCTGGGGTTGCATTGATAGTTCAATTCCGCTATGTTGACACTTTCTGACTATTTTCTTAAACCTCTCCCAAGCTTCAAACACGGTCTCAGTATCTTTCTGGCAGAAGTTATGGATTTCTCTCTAAACTTTCCCGTCTTAGCTGATGAGAAATATTTATCAAGAAATTTCCTGGTCATCCCATCCCAGTTCGAATCGATCCATTAGGTAAGCTTCGAAGCCACTGCTTTGCATCATCTTTGAGTGTGAAGGGGAATGCCCTTAAGTAAAGTGCATCTTGTGGCACACCATTGTATTGAAAGGTGTTCATAATCTCCTCGAAGTCCATTAGATGGTTGTTTGGATCTTCGTTCATATTCCCGCTGAAGACACATCAGTTTGGAAGGGTTTGGTGCAACCGTTGCTTCAATTCGAAATTACTAGCTACAATTGAAGGTGGTCGAACACTGGATAATCCTTAATTGTAGACTGGTCTAGCATAATCGCCAAGTGGTCTCCCAGGCAAGGGTTGATGTTGATTAAGTCTGAGACCCCTCTCTTCTTCATAGCTGTGGTGTGCATCTATAATAGCTGCTTCCTCAGCATCCCGTAAAACTTGTTCTCTTCGTTGGGCTGGTTCTCTCATAGCCAAATCTACATTATCTTCACCATTTCCAGCCATAAGTTCTTTAGTTGAGGACTGCCCAACCTTTTCTGATGTCTCGATGAGATTTCTTTCCATCCTCATCTGTCGTAGTTATTTTTCTATCTCGTGTTCATATGGTAGTACTTCCTTTGCAGAAGTTCTAGTAATGCACCACTCTTAACCTGTAATTTGCGTACAATTAAAGAACACCAAACGTAAAAAGGAAAAATAAAATAAAATATAAAGAAAAATTCCTGAATTATCACTATAAACTATTTCAAACACTATTGATTGTCAATCCTCGGCAATGGCGCCAAAATTTGACGAGCTCGAAACATACACTTAGATTGTGTCTCGCTAGTCAAAGATAGTATGATATAATATCGTATCCACAGGGATTGGAGTTAAACAATATTTTCATAGTTTCTAGCTTGATTGCTATTCATGAGAATCAACAATTGAGATTTATATGTTTTCTAACTAAATTTAACTATCTAAAGCTATTGAGTAATGACTGTTGCAACCAAAGTAAGCAAGGAAGTTATCAGTGGTAGAAAATAGGGATTGATAGGATAAGTGCAAGATAACTGTTTGGAATCTAACTCTAGGTAATTCACTTCTAATGCTAGGTGAGTCTCTCGAATTCATTCAATTATTAGTTCAAACGTTCGGCAAAAACTCCTCTCTCGATTAAGTCTTAACCTTGCAAGATGAACCAATTTAAGCACATGAAGATATGCAAGAATGCATAGTGGATTGGTCTTTAGGAGAACCTCTTTCGATTATTCTCCTAAATTGTAGAACTCTAGTTGCTCATGTACTGGTGACACGAGATATTTGGGATTAGTCTAGACTATGGTATAATATTGATTTATCTTATGTAATTCAAATTTGCTAATCATTAATTATTATTGTTGTGCTATTTTAAATTCTAAAAATGGATAATTAATTTGCTAAAGTTGACTTTTCCAGCAAGTAAATATTAGGCGCCATCACGACCCTAGGGTTGGGATTTCGGGTCGTTGCATCACCTCACATATACATTGCTCCCAACATGTAACAACTAAGCAAAAATGGTGAAATCCTAAGTGTTATTCCCTTACCAAATATTAAGTAAGTTACTTTTTTCAAGCCCAATCAAACCCCCAAATGGCCCTTCTTTTCAAAATCACCTCCAATCGGCTTGATATACTTAATAATTTCAAATAAAGTTTTATGAATCAAGTTCAAATAATAAAACTTCAGTCTTTGATCAATTCCCATAAAGTCAACAAATGTCAATGGGGGCCACACGGTCAAAACCCATTTCAAGCCGTAGATCCAGACTATATATAACCCGATGAGTCCAAATATATGATTATATTCGAAAATTTTGACCAAATCGACCTTCAAATCCCCCAATTATACTCTCTTAAAGTGTAGATAAAAATTCCAAATATATCTTTAAAATTATTAATTATAAGTGTATAAATCCATGGGGAATCAAGAGATATAATCAGTTCAAGTAGAAATTACTTGTCCCCAAAGTAGTAGTGAAAATCTCCTAAAACATAACCTCTTTCGGTGATCCAAAACTCAAAATAATGAAAAAGAGCAAACTCTTGATATATATGAAGTCTTCCGGGGCCATCGCTTATGTGCCCTATAAGCTAGTATCTGTGAGTTCCACTTACTCAGACGATCTTCGCACCTGCGGCTCCACGGGTTCGACCATAGTAGCGCCGGTGCGTAAATCCTCTGACCAGCCCCTATTGCAGGTGCACAATGTCTCTGTAGGTGTAAATTCGCACATATGCTCCAGCTCTGCAGAAGCGACCATGACAATTCCACATATGCGAACCTATATGTGTGACATGCACCTGTGCACCTTCTTCCGGAGGTACGCTGCAACATAACTAGTTGTGCCAAGTAACCCCAAAATGGCCCTGAACCATCCTGAAACATACTCGGGACTCTGGGGTTCCCGTCCAATGATACCAACAAGTCTAAATACCTAAATCAAACTTATCCAAATATACAAAACATTATAAATAATATAAGAATCAAGAATCGAAGACCAAAATCCATTTTCTTAACTTCCAAACTTTCAACTTCGTCGAACATGTCTGAACCACACTTTGACATTCCAGATCACAACCAAACTTTACATACAAGTTCCAATCAATTAAATAATCCTATATCGATAGATCAAACCTAGTCAAAACCATTTAGGAATCCCTAAGTCTGAACACACGCCTAACTCTAGAGTTACCATACAATCTAGTGGAAAATGCAAATCACAAATCTAAGGCAGTTTACTCAAATGCAAATGTAGGTCAATTCTTACAGTTAGAGCTTCCAAAAATGCAACTAAGTATTCCACACTCTCTAACCTTCCAGAAACCCAAGCAACCATCCCCGCAAGTCATCACAGATCAATTACTTATACGAGAAGTATCAAATAAGGGATTGGGTTTCTAATACTCAAAATGACTGGTCAAATCGTTACATTCTACACCTCTAAAACAAATGTTCATCCTTCAATGGGTTTCGAATCATATCTGGAGTGCCAGAAAATAAGGATATTTGCTCTACATATGATGCTCGATTTCCCAAGTTGCTTTCTTGACCGGTTGACCTCTCTACTGAACCTTCACTAATGCAATCTCGTTCCGACTCATGTTTTGAACATGCTTATTCAAAATGGCCATTGGCTCTTCTTCATATGCTAAATTCTCAGCCAAATACACTATACTAAATTCTAGCACATGTGACTTGTGTTTGTAGTACTTTCGCAGCATGGAAACGTAATACACTGCATGAACTCTCGTCAAGCTAGATGGCAAAGCAAGCTTGTAATCCACCTCGCCAACTATCTCCAAAACCGCAAACGGGCCAATGTAACTTGGTCTAAATTTGCATTTCTTCCAAAATCCAATAACACCCTTCATAGGCAAAACTCTAAGAAGAACCTTCTCACGCTCTATCTAAGCCACATCATGTACCTTCCTATCAGCATAAATCTTCTGTCTGGACTGCATTTTACGGAGCCACTCCTAAATCACTTCACCTTCTCCAAAGCATCGCGAACCAAGTCTGTACCCAACAACCTAGCCTTACCAGACTCAAATCAACCAACTGGAGAACGACACCGCCTTCCATAAAAAGCCTTGTATGGAGCCATATGAAACTTGAACTAATAGATTTTGTTGTATGCGAACTCCACAATAGTAGAAACTGATCGAACTAGCCTCCAAAATTAATAACATAGGCTCTCAACATATTCTCAATGATCTATATGGTTCACTCAGACTGCCCATCAGTCTACGGGTGAAATGCAGTACTAAGCTCCACATGTGTTTCCAACTCTTAATGAAAAGCTCTCTAAAAGGCTATGTGAATTGAGTGCCTCGATTCGATAAGATAGAAGCTAGCATGCCATGCAAACGGGTAATCTATCTAATGTAAATCTGAGCCAACTTTTCTGTGTAAGAAGTCATCACCAAAATGAAACATGTAGATTTGCTCAATCTATCCACAATAACCGGAACAATGTCAATTTTCATTAAGGTCCATGGAAACTTGACCACAAAGTCCACAGTAATGTGCTCCCACTTCAACTCCAGTATAACCAATCTTTGAGTCAAACCACCTAGTTTTTGATGCAAATATTTGACCTATTGACAATTCAAACACCGTGAAACACGATTCACTATGTCATTTTTCATCCTCTTCCATCAATGATGCTACTCTAAATCATGATGCATCTTTGTAGCACCTGGGTGAATCGAATTCCTTGAACTATGAGCCTCCTCAAGAATCAACTCCCTCAATTTATCCATATTAGGAACACAAACCCAACCAGCAACTTGCAATATACCATCATCACCAATGATCACCACCTTGCAACACCGTGTCCTTACGGACAACGGGGATCACCATATCGACGAGCCTTAATTCGCTCAAACAATAACGACTATGCAATGACTCTACTAGGCTCAAAAAAATTCAATCTTACAAATCTATTGGACAAGAGCACTGTTTCTCCTATTTAGTGCTCCCCATATGTCATTTGTTATGTTATGACTTCTTCTTCTTTTTTTTTTTT
>MCJB01049936.1:44225-74225 GCA_002018475.1 Nicotiana obtusifolia
CCCCCCCCCCCCGAAGGTCTTTTAAGTACTCACTTTGGGGATTCATTTCCCCACTTCACTTGGACGGATTTTGTAGCTCTTCTCCACTCTCTCAAGACCATCAACTCCTCTCTTCTTCAAGGTACGCTACCCCGGTTTTCTTGGTGTGGAATTCCATCATTTCTCCACTAGTATTGATGAAATCTACACATAAAATACCTAGATTTTCATCAAATTTCTTTAAGAACTCAAAGGAGGATTTTGCAAGATTTCTTCAAAAAGGTAATTCTTAACCCCCTAATCTCACATGCATTGATTTATCATGAGTACGTTAGTATGAATTATGTTTTGGAACTTATACAATACTGATTGGAAGCCATATATTCCCAATTTAAGTTCGTAGCCATTGTAGAGATTAGGGGGGGGGTGGTTATTTGGTGGAATTTGTTGGTTTGGTATAGATGGTCGGATATGCATGTGATGTTGGAAGTTATAAACTATTTAAGGATGATAGTGGGATGGAGTGTTTGTAAAAATGATGGTATTTGGATGAACAAACTGTGACGACCCGGCTAGTCGTCTCGTGAGTTACCGCTCCGTTTCCCCCCGTTTCTTTTTCATTATGCTTCGTTATCCGTGTTTTATATTATCGAGTTGAGTAATTTGCGTTCAGAGTGGATTCGGTAAGAAATGAGACACGGTCTCTTTTAAGAATG
The DNA here is from genome assembly GCA_002018475.1 of Nicotiana obtusifolia. NCBI lineage: Eukaryota > Viridiplantae > Streptophyta > Magnoliopsida > Solanales > Solanaceae > Nicotiana > Nicotiana obtusifolia. The sequence continues at coordinate 44,921 of MCJB01049936.1, forward strand.
TCTAAGTTGGAAAAGTCAACCGGATGTTGACTTATGAGTTAGAGGGCTCGGATGTGAGTTCCGACGGTTCTGTTAGCTTCGGGAGGTGATTTATGACTTAGGAGTATGATCGGAATTGGTTTTGGATGTCCGGTATAAAATTAGGCTTGAATTGGTGGAGTAGTATTTTGGCGATTTCCGGTTGTTAGGCGAGATTTTGATCCGAGGGTCGGAATGGAATTCCGAGAGTTGCTATAGCTTTGTATGGTGATTTCGGACTTAGGCGTATGTCCGGATTTGAAATTGGAAGTCCGTAGGACAATTCAACGCATTTTGGCGAATGTTGGAAAATAGAAGATTTTTGGAAAGTTTGACCGAGGAGTTGACTTTTTGATATCGGGGTCGGAATCCGGTTGTGAAAATCTTCATAGGTCCGTTATGTCACTTGTGACTTGTGTGCAAAATTTGAGGTCAATCGAACTCGATTTGATAGGTTTCGGCATCGAATGTAGAAGTTGGAATTTGTTAGTTTCATTAGGCTTGAATTGGGGTATGATTCGTGTATTTAGCGTTGTTTGATGTGATTTGAGGCCTCTACTAAGTCCATATGATGTTTTAAGATTTGTTGATATATTTGGTTGAAGTCCCGAGGGCCTCGAATGGATTTTGGATGGTTGATGGAGTTTAACTTAGGCATTTCAAGAATGTTTCGATGTCGTTTCTTCAAGAATAAGTGGTATGATATTATGCAAATGGACTCCAAATTCAGTTTCAATTGAAGCATTAGATCCGTATCGAAATTTCGGAGTCATAGCAAAAAGAATCGTCCAATTCGGACATCGTATGAGAAAGTTATGCCTATTTTTGTGTCAGAGAATCTGTGGTTGCTGGAACCAGCGCCACAGGCAGCGCCCTGCGCCACCTGTGGCGCCCGAGGTAGAAAACTTTATAAAAACGGGGAGTTTTGCCCATTTTGACAAAATAGAGTTGGGGGAGCTCGGTTTGGGCGATTTTTAGAAGGTTTTCCACAAATTTGAAGGAGGTAAGTGTTCTTTATCATAAATCCTTCATAGATCATGATTCCATACTCATTTAACATCATAAATCCATGAATCTATGGAAGAAAAATTAGATTTTTTTTCCAAATCTTCCAAGAACGAAAATTTAAGATTTGAAAGCCAATCCGATGTCGGAATTTGATAATTTTTGTATGGGTGAACTCGTGGGGAGATAAGGAACCCGTTGATGTGAAAATTTCTGAACTTCGAGAAGTGGGCCCGGGGCTCGGGTTTTGCTAGGCTCGGGATTTCTTGGTATTTTTGATTGTTTTCGCTTGGGCTTTGTTCCCTCAACATATTTTGACGTATTTGTTCTGAATTTGGATAGATTCGACGCACGTGAAGGCCAATTCAAAGGGCAAGGGCGTCGTGGGCTAAGGATTTAGCCGGTTTGAGGTGAGTAATGATCTTAAATGATGTTCTGGGGGTCTGAAACCCCGAATGGCACATCATAGTGCTATATGGAGGTGAGGCACGCGCTCGATAATGAGCGTGGGGTCGTTTACTACTGGGGATTCTGACTTGGTCCGTCCCGATTGATGATTTTACTATGTATTTGATTGAAACTTACGTGTTATCATCATGATTTGGGCTGATTGCCATATTCGGGCTTCTTGCCGGTTATGTGAACCCTTCAGGGGTTTTATTTGGGCTTCGTGCCGGTTATGTGAACCCTTCAGGGGTAATTTACCACTGTCTTCTAACTGATTTGATTCATTTCTTAAACTCAGTTTTGAAATTTAAATGATATTTTTAAATAATTTTAATGGGATCGGGTGGCACGCCGCCACGAGATATGATGTGAATGGATCGGGTGACATGCCGTCACAAGATATTGCGCTACTGCACCCCCCACAGTAAGCTTCGGGTACCCATGGGAACGGGTGACACGCCGTCACGAGATATGACTTGGCCAGTCATGATATTTTCTTTTACTTCATATTATTGACTTGATTATTTACATGTTTTACTGTTTCATTATGGATTGTTGTATGCCTTATGTGTTTCCTTACTCTCAGTTGTTATTTATAATTATTACTCACTGAGTTGGAAGTACTCACATTACTCCCTGCACCATGTGTGCAGATTCAGGCATTATTGGTTCCGCTCCGAGACATTGATTACTATTGTCAAAGCGGCGATTCAGAGACTATAAGGTAGCTGTTGGCGTCTGCAGCCCCGTATATCTTTTATCTTGTTATTTCCAGTATCTTCGAACAATTGTGCCAAGATATTGTATTAGTAATCTTATTATTAGGATTTTCATTATTTGCTCATGACTTTGTGACGCCTCGGTTCGGGCTGTAGTCGGGATGGTTCACTGTATTTTGCCGCAAATTGCTATTATTAAACCGTACTTATATTATTTTTGTATAGTTTAACTGTTTGAATGAAGTTTAGTTGAATTGGCTGGCCTTGTCTTCATGAGAGGCACCATCACGATCATGTTTGGGATTTTGGGTCGTGACACAAACTCCATGGTTATGAGCTGTAGAGATTTATACCTAATAGGTGTTTGATAAAGCGCCTAGATGACCTATGTTGTGGAAGTTGCTATTAATTTTTGTCCCATTGGAGCTTCTTTTGTAAATTGAAGTTGCTTAGTGTAGTGGATCATTGTAATATCACAAAGGGACGAATTTGAGGTATGTTGGCTAAACTTCTCTCATAAAATCGAATTCGATGATGTCCTCGTATGTTTCAAGCGTGGTTGGCACAAGTTCTTATTTTCTCATGATCCGGGCCATTCCTAATATATTAAGTTATTCCAAATAAGCATTGTGTCGGAAATTATATGCTCAAAATGGGTTTCAGTTGCTCCTATCACATTATGCTCTTCTTCGAAAATGTATTCAAGTATGGTTTATGTATCAAAATGTTATGACTTCGATTCATGTTTCAAATGGAAGTTTATTATGCTTAATTTTGGAAAGAAAACTCATTGTGCTTAAGAGTCCTATTACTCATATACATTTTAAATTCTTGAATCCAAATGCTCTTATTGTTGATAACCAATGATGATGCTTGAAAGTGAAAGAAGTAAGTATGAGATATAAAATATGACCATCTACCCGAGAATGAAAACTGCACTTTTGGCCAATTGTGCCAATGAAATGAAAGGATGTGGGAAATAATATGAAATGAATTTTAACTCCTTTATATGATAAATTTTTTTGGGAGTATCATTAGTCACCGAGGAAGGGTAGGTTGAAATAATCTAACCCCAAAACTACACGTGTTGGTGTAAAAGTGATTGATGGGTAAATTCCCGTATTGATGTGTTGATCTTATTCCCCTTAATTGGGATGAGATGATTGCTAGCGAAAAGTGATGTCTACCCACACGGCATTGTGGTGAGACGGTTTAGCTGCGTGGCCGAGATCGGATGCCATGCTGCGCACAAGGTGGTGTTGTGATTGGATGTCTTTAGGTGAGACGGCTTAGCCGATCGGGCCGAAATCGGACTCCGTGCTAACATGGAGGTGTATCGGTACTAAAGACCTCCCAAGCTAAAAATATTGATATTTACTTGAAAACTTATCTTGCTCTTAACTTGACTCTTTAATATTGTTTGAGGCTCTCATATTATTCCATGTTTCTTTCTCCTTGTATTGTTACTCATTTCATTGAGAGGGTGTTTACTCTCACATACTAGTACTATTTCATATGTACTAACATCCCTTTTTACTGAAGGCGCTGCATCTTTAATGGAGGCAGGTGGTTCCACAGCAGGCGGCCTCGATCAGGGATAGCGTGACACCCTCTTCTCAGCTGACTTGGTGAGCCCCACTTCATATCGGGGTTTTGTATCTTTTGTTCCTTATGTATAGTGTTTTGATGTATAGATGGGGCCTTGTTGCCGGCACCATCATATTACTCTTTTATATCCATTAGAGACTCCGTAGACATAGTGTTTTGATGTATAGATGTAGGTTGTATTTAGATTTGGGTAAGTCAAACTTGATATGTTGTACTTGTAACACATGCTTCCACCTATAAAACAAAGCATGTTTAATGTATGTTGGGAATTGTAAATGAAGTAAGTAATGGTAATGAAATTGGTGTTATTTATGAAATCCTCTCATTGTCTAACGAATGGTATGCATCTTCACTTTATTCATGGGTAGGGTCGGGTAGAAGGCATCGAGTAGGCTTGCTTGACTGGGATATCTCAGTTGTGGCGTGACACCTAACTTGTGCAATTAGGAGATATAAATCCTAAAGGATGGTTTCTAGCATATAAATATAAGCTCACATAGTCATACAATTGATTAAAACATAAATCACGGAAGGCACACAGTCAAACAAGGCATATTAAAAGCCTAAAGTCTAATCCGGTCATGAACCATAAGTAGCATATACTTTAGCGCGCATCACCTCACATATACATTTCTCTCAACATGTCGTAACTAAGTAAATAAGGTCAAATCCTAAGGGTTATTACCTCAATCAAGATTAAGCAAGATACTTATCTTTTGCAAGCCAACTTACCTTTCAAATTCAACTCCAACCAGCTTGAATCTAGCCAAAATATACATAAAAGTTTCAAATAAAGCTATAGGAATCAAGTCCAAACAATAAACCGTCAATCTTATCAATTATCAAAAAGTCAATAAAACCCGATCCCACATGATCAAAAACCTGAATCAAGGGGTAGATCCCGACTACCCATAACTCACAAGTCTAAATATACGATAAAATTCTAGAATCATGTCTAAATCGACTCTCAAATTCCTAAATTATACTCACTTAAAGTGTAGAAAAAAATCCTAAATTTCTCTTTAAAATAAAATGCTCTAACTATATAAGTCTATGGGGAATCAAGATATATAATCAAACCCAAGTTGAAATTACTTACCCTCAAAGTAGTAGTAAAAATCTCATAAAAAATCACCTTTTTCCGTGCTCCAAAACTCAAAATAATGAAAAATGAGCAAACCCTCAAAATATATGAAGTCTGCCAAGGCCTTCACTTTTGCGCCCCTACTTCCACTTACTCAGACGATCTTTGCATCTACTGCGCATCTGCAATTCCGTAGGTGCAAAGATAGTAGCACAGGGGCGCAAATCCTTTGACCAGTCTTCATCTCGCAAGTGCGCAAAGTGTTTGCATAGAGATGGAAATGGGGCGGGGCGGGCCAATTGCAGGGCAGGTTTAGCCTTAACACGCTAAGACTTCAACCCACAGCGCCCCGCGCCGCATAGCAATATTTTCAATTAACAACCTGCGCCGCATATACCCACACTGTACCGGCGCCGTTTATTAGTTTTGTTTCTTTTTTTTTTAAATGCTTTTCTTTCGTTTTCATTTTTAAGGAGTAGTTTTTCTTTTTTATGAGTTTTATTTCAAGAACAAGTCCCTATTTTAATCTGTTTGAATTATCTTCAAAATTTCATAGGAGTATATAAAATAACAATTGCAAATATCTATGACCAGAGTACTTTGTCTTCACTGAAGGAACCAAGTCATGTAAAATGAGTTGAAGATGTGATAGATTTTATTTTAAGCTTTTGAATATTAGCTACCTTACAAATAATCCATAAGCATAGGTTGCAGAGAAAGGAATTTATTTTTACAAAATTAATCATCTCTGTCAGCAATGCAACTCAAACTGTCATTGAGTACATTAATTACTTTAGCTTCTCCAAGTTAGCGTGGGCACTTGTGTAGATATTTCTTCCTGATATTGGATAAGTAATAATCAAATAAATACTTACAAAAAATAACTGAAACATAGTAACATTAATCACCTATGAAAATTATAAGTTGAAATGGCCATAATCAGTAAAAAGAAAAAGATAAATTGAGATAACGAGAGTCAAAAGACAAAGTCGATTGAAAGTGGTTGAGTGAAACCTAAAAGTTAGTGCATTCAAAAGAAGTGGAGCTGGTACAAAAAAGTAAAACCCGCAACCGCCCCATACCCGCTAAAATTTTAAAAAAATGTATTTCAACCCACACCACACCCACCCTGCCCTCGCAATTGTGTTCCCCGCAACCGCCCAGCATAGACATATACCCGCAACACCCTGCAACCGCACCGCCCCATTGCCATACCTATCTTTACAGGTGAGACTTTGCACCTGCACTCTAGCTCCGCAAAAGCGACCATCCACAGGACCATGCAAATTCTGCCTATGCAGACCAACCATCGCAGGTGCGATTTCGTACCTATACACCTTCTTCCGCAGGTGGGATACACCAGAACCACTTGTGCTAACCAACCCCCCTAACCATATCGAAGCACACCTAGGTCTCTAGGACCCCGTCCAAACATACTAACATGTCCAAATACCTAAGCCAAACCTACCCAGTTACTCGGAACACTATAAATAACATAGAAATCATGAATCAAATACCAAAATCCATTTTATTAACTTCCAAACTTTCCAACTTCGCCGAACATGTTGGAAGCATACTTAGACATTCCGCATCACAACCAAACTTTGAACAAAAGTTCCAATCAACTAAATGATCCTATCCAAAGTCCCAAAACACCAGTTGGAACCCAATAACATCAAAGTCAATTAGCGGTCAAGCCTACGGACTCTCTAATTCTTCAAATTGCTAACTTTTGACAAATAGATCCAAAACCTTCTAGGAACCTCCAAATCCAAATTCGACATACACCTAAGTCTAAAATCACTATACTAACCTATTGGAACCATCAGATCACCAATCCTAGGTCGTTTGCTGAAAAGTCAAAACTAGGTCAACTCTTACAACTTAGGCTTTTAAAAATGAGACTAAGTGTTCCAATCACTCTCAATCCTTCCCAAAACCAAACTACTTATCCTTGTGTCACAAACCAAAATCCCACCGAAGGTCGTGATGGCACCTAACCTCCAAGACTAGGTAAGCCAATCATACTTATAGCATTCGATCATTAAAACATGATATAATAAATATGAATCATCATAAATAGCAGAATAAGTAATCAACATAAGCCAAAATGGCAATACACAATACTAACTCCCAAAATGAGGTAGTAAAGAGTCATGAGCTCTAAGCCGAATACATAACGAGCCTCAAAAGTACAATATTTTCTGAAAGTAATAGAACAATATGAAATAGGTGAAGGGGACTCCAAGAGTATGCGATGTTCATGCAGCTCTACCTTGAATCCACTTGATCAACAGCATGTTTACTCATGAGGTCCGCTACCTCTAACACCTGAATCTTCATCAAAATGTGCAGAAGTATAGTAAGAGTACGGACAACGTGCATTTAGTAAGTATCAAGACTAACATCGATGAAGTAGTGACGAGTTTCATGTAATGTGATACTCACCAAATCAAGAACCTGTGCAACATACATAATAACTTGCAACAAGATTATATATGCATCATCATCAACTCAATAATAGGAGATATCAATTCAACACGAGTAAAATCAATCTAGGCAATCGAATCATCAGTTAGTAACAGAGGCATAAAGTAGTATGTAAATATGCAAGACAAAAGTAAGCAAAATGCACAACATGCATAGAGGAGTCACATGCATGGTCATGCTTCCATCCTTATACCCCACTCACCATCACTTGCCTCCACATCAAAATCAATCATATCAGTCAAAAAACCACAATTCGTGTGTATGCCATCAAAAGAGAAACATGAGGGGATACCCATACATGTATGGATCCATATCAACATATAGCACGGCAAAGACCACGTGCCATAAATATATCAATAGCACGACAAAAAATTCGTGTCACAATGTCATCACAATGGCATGCCAATGACCTTGTACCACAATATCATCATAATCCCACAGCATCGCACAAAAAATTACCTTGTGCCGTAATATAATCAATATTGCACAACAAATGACCTCGTGCCAACACCCAATCAACCTGCTCAACAATTTCACATGTGCCATAATCATAATAATGCAAGATGGCAAATCATCGTCAAAGAGACATATGCTCATAATTTATCAGCAAAGTGCACAAGGGGTTAATAATAATAAAGATGAATTATCAATATATAAAATATGACTACGGCTAAACTAATTATAGTGATCATTCCACAATAGCCCATCTTGGCGAATTAAGTGGTAATAAACCTAAGTATGATCTCTAGCATGAAAGGATAAGTTCACGTAGTCATACCATGATTAAGCATGTATCTTATAAGGCATACAATCAAAATAAGGAATATTAGAAGCCTCAAGTCCAATCCAGTCATAACACATAAATAGCACATGTGCACACGCTCGTCACATATTGCTTCTTAACATAACACGATTAGGCAAACAAGGACAAATCCTTAGAATTATTTTCCGCACAAGATTAGGTAAGATACTTAGCTCAACAAGCTCAAATCAACCTTCTAAAGTAGCCTTTCCCTTAGAAATCACATCCAACCAGCTCGAATCTAGCCAAAAATAACTCAATAGTATCAAATAAAGCTATAGGAATCAATTTCAAATAATATAGCCTCAATCTTTACTCAATTCTCAAAATGCCAACGAAAGTCAACCTCGAGCCCACACGGTCAAAAAAATCCGAGTCAAGGGGTAGATCCCCACTACCCATAACCCCACGAGTTCAAATATGGGCTTATATTCAAAAATGAGTCCAAATCAGCTCCCAAATACCCAATTTTCACTTTCCAAAATTTTAGTCAAAACCCCAAAATTTTTGTGTAATAATCCATTGAGAAAAAAGACATTATATCAAAATCAAGTAGGAATCACTTACCCTCTTGTCTTGTGTGTAAATTTTCTTCAAAAATTGTCCCTCTCCAAGTCTAGGGTTCAAAAATGCGAACCTCGCAAATGCAAAGAACGGCTCGCGAATGCAAACTTGACCCCTGAGCAGCAGACCTCGCATGTGCAACCAGGAACTTCGCAAATGCAACAATTGTTACAAAATACGAAGCATCCTTCGCAAATACGGATGTCGCAATTACGACACCATCTTCACAAATGCGAAGCTGGCCTTCAGAGCCACATATTGCAAATGTAATTAGCACTGCGTAAATGTGGACCTCATAAATGCGAGCAGAACATTACAAATGCGATATCTGCAGCACTAGCAAAATTCCCAACTTCCAAAGTCTATCCGAAAGTCACCGAGCCCCTCGAACCCCATACGGAACATCTACACAAGTATATAAACCACACAGGAGCTCGCACATCAGTTCAAAATATCAAAATAAAATTCACAACCACGAATTGAACACCAAAATACAAGATGCTTGCTTTCAAGTTCAAGAACTTCAAAAATTCACAACCAAACAGATTCATGCCTAACCAACTCAAAACGTAAAAAAACTTTACACACAAGTTCCAAATGGAAAAACAGACCTATTTCAAGTCCTGAAACAACAGTCGGATCCTGATAGCATCAAAGTCAACTGCCGATCAAACTTGTGAACTTTTCAAACTTTCAAATTACAATCTTTTAAAAATAGAGCCAAATCATCCTAGGAACCTCCAAATCCAAATTCGAACATATGCCTAAGTCCAGAATAACCATAAACCTATTGAAACTAATAAAACATGAATCTGAAGTTTACATAAAAGTCAAATCTTGATCAACTCTTACAACTTACACTTCAACCGATAAAACTAAGTGTTCCAATTCATACCAAAACCTTCCCAGAACCAAACAAATCATCATCGCAATTCACAAAATAAGAATCAAGCATATGGGAAGCATCAAATTGGGAATCGTGGCTCAAATGCTCAAGTAACCGACCGGGTCATTATAACCCGCAAGTCATAAGACATAAATTACACATAGGGAAAGCATAAAATAGGATATTAGGGTTCTAATACTCAAAATAACAGGTTGGATCATTATATTTTGAATCTTATTTTATGTTTTGAGGCGTTTGATAGGTTGATATTATGTTTTGGGACTTATTGACATGGTTCGAGTCAGGACCTAATGGATGTGGAAGTGTTTCAGGAGGGTTTTGCACTTAAAAACATTGTTGGCATAGTTTTGTGCCAGGTGCTCACAAATGTGAACACCAGGTCACATTTGTGGAACTTCGGTTGCTGAGGAGACACTTTTACGGCTGGCCTCTCACATATTGATAAAGGGTTAAAAGTGCACGCTTTGAGTGTATTTGTGTATTATTTATTGGGTGAGTGGCAGGAGTTAATACCACTTTTGAAGTGAAAATATGTTCATTGCGTGTTTCATATGTATAGGAATGAATTTTCGCGAAAAAGGCTCAAATAGGTGAAAAATTGCCGAAAGAAAAGCTGAAGAGATAAATCTTGGACAGCGAAGCGAAGTTCGATTTCTCCAAACCGGGACTGAAGCAGAAAAAATCAGCTTCTTCAATCTGAATTAGAAGAAGCCAAACTCGCCCAACTCAACCCAAGTTCATATAAATGTGAAAGGTAGACCCCTTTTGAAGGGAGAGAAGTCTTTGGGAGGTAAGAACATGAATGGAACAGGGAGAAGGATTCAACTTCATATTTTTCCTCTTTCTTCCTATTTTTCCATTGTTATGAGTTCTAGTGCTGTACTTTTACATACTAGCATGAGTAGCGAGTTATGTGCACCAACTCAATCTTATGTATGGAATGTATGTAATGTTTGTGGTGGGTAAGATAGTCACTTTTATGGTTGTGCTTGTATTCTTATCCTCCCCAACCCCTTATTATGATGATCCTACTTGTACTTGGGAGGTTAACAGGAACAAAGAACCTGGGAAAGCTAACGTAAAGGAGATCAAAGATATGCTAAAGTGCCTCATGAAATAAAGTAAATAGAAACAAATGCAAATACAAACGAAATAGGACCAGTCCAAAGGCAAGAGGCAACTAGTAATAACATAGAGGCTGAAGTGGCTCAATTAGTTGAAGCATTAAACACTCAACAAGCTAATATTGTGGATGTTGCGCCCCATTTTGCACGAGTAAGAACAAGATTCAACTAGTGGTTTCCTCATGGTTGATGAAATAGAGTCCCCACCTAATATTTAAATGTATATTAGGGTACCTATTCATTTATTAGATTATTGTCCTATTAGTATACAAACCGGTGAAATTTGGGTAAGGGTTCTTGTTCTTCTAAGGGGAAGGTGTTAGGCACCCCCAAAAACTACCTGAGGTAGCTCCACAAGACTTATACTAGGTTTAGGGAATTAGATGTATATATTCTACTTAGTTAGTGCTTAAAAAGTTGTGGTTTACTCTATGTATTGTTTAGAGTCTATCTTTTGAAAAAACATATTGTATTTACTTTGAAAAGAGGATATAGGTTTAATTCCTAAAAGCCCTTTAAAATGTTTTACATGTACATGATTAAAAAGATTTGGAAATGTCTTTTAATGTTTACATCTACAAGATATGAAAAGATGTAAGATGTGGCTATGTTTTGAATACTTTATCTTTTGAAATAACTTCGCTACTTATAAACATCTAATAAAGTAAAGACTATTAGAAAATGGGCCTTGAATATACCTTTGGAAATTCGTTTTAATTTGTAGCTATGTGTTTAGAGAAAATTTCGTTGAGGTTTAATAGTCATTGATTCCATCCGTGTTGATTTTGTTTATAGAAATACTGACTTTGAAATCAACCTTCGAGTTTTGACTTTTAGAAGATGGATTTCGTGCTATTCAAATCTGTTTTGAACTTCAAAAAACTCCATTAAAATGGATAGCGTGAGTAAAAAAATGTAATCTTGTGTAATGGAAGACAAATGACCAAAGTACCAAAATTTTATAGCTAATCGTAATGTAATAATGATTCCCTTTTATTACCTGTGGATGTTGGCTTGCCTAGGTTCCTAAAAGGATTAAGGAATAATAAAAATATTCAATCAATATCATTAGTGTCACAATACATACAGAAAACAAATAACAAGTTCAATTCATCTAATAGCGAGGAAGGTAAGTGAACTAGACTCATAATTTGGGCCTCAAAGAAATATTGGCCCAGCAGATTTCGAACAGCAGCGGCAGGCTTCAGCGACTTGGGCTCTAGGCTGGAACTTGGGCCTGAGTTCTTGACAACTCAACAGACCCAGTTCAGTCACATATGCAAAAGAAAAGGAAAACATTAGTTACGAGGCCTAATAAAATATAACATTCAAAGGTAAGTAAGAGTATAATAGAGCCAATATGAGGTCCAATAAGACGGTAACAAATACTGCAATTAAGGATGTAGTAAAGACAATTTAAGGCCTAGTATAGTGAACGAGGATAATGGTCACAGTGAAGCCCTTTCTCCTTTTGCATTAATCCTAAAGAGATTAGTAAGTGTCAATATTTAGGAGCTTATGGCAAAATCTCATTCATGGGTTAGACACCCTTTAGATCCCTAGCACATTAGAGTTCACAAGGGGCTCAGGGGCTCCAAGAAGTTCTTGTGTCAGGGAGGGCATCTCAACCACAAACTAAATCCTACTCCTAAATACCTTTAAGAACTCACACTCACTCTTCCCTACAAGTTTAGTTGCTAATGAGGCATTCACTTTGACAACTAATGTAGTAGCAGTAGTAAACACACAGATTCAAGTATACATAATTCCCACAGATGTTATATAGAACACCATTACAAGTATATGATACCAGATTACATTATTGGATTTTGAGGTCACAATCCCAAAAAAATTGAGTTGTCCACTGTCAATACTTTCAATATGCATAAGAATACCCAAAGGAACCAACCATAAATGGAAACAAGGAGAGGCAAACACTAGTAAACTAGTTTAGAATATCAAATACTAAGTCAGGTGATTCAAGGGGAGGAAAGACAACAGATCGAGTGCACGGTATAAATAAACAGGTAATACTTCTAATCAACATAGGCTTGGTAGAGCAAGCATGAAAATCTCAGCAGGACATCAAGGAGGTCTAAAGTGTGAAGATGTGCAGAGAATCAATAAGGTTCTTTAATTAACTACAGAAATTCAACAAAGATTTAGGTTGTTCAACTTAGACATGCAGTAATTAAGTTCAGCATGATAGTTTGTTAGCATTAATAATTTCAAATTACAAGAGAAACAGTTGGTTCATACAGTGAAGATAACATACAATTTCAAGGCATGATTACCACCAATAAACATATAGCATATATCATAGACAAAGATAATCAGTAGAGAATAACATGGCAAGCATGATTTCAACTAGACAATCAGAGAGAGGGAGGGTTAGTAAACACTGACCTTCCTTTGAACAGCAAAACAAACAAAGATTTTATTTAGCCGTTTGGGATCCAAAAGCTCAAACTTGACCAGTGAATAAAAATCAGAATCGAAAAAGAGAGAAAGGAAGTGAAAAATCAGTCAGAGGACCTAAGCTTCAATTGTGTGAAGTGATTATGTATGTTACTGTGTATTCGTGTTAGGTCTTTTGGTGAGAGCATTGAAGGCTCCTATTTGTAGTGTCATTCAATGACATAGGGTTTCAAGCATATTCAAAATCATGAGTAGAAAGTGTTGAAGGTTGAAGCAAAGTGAGAAAAATCAGAGAAGACCGAGGGGAAAATCATCAAGGATTTACCTGGGCGATTTAAGAATCATAATCCATCAGCAAAGGCTCTAAACCCCAGAGGTCACTGCATTTGACCTCTGGGTATCGAATTCCCATTATGAAACTCTGAGAGAAACTCCATGCATGCTCCTATTTGATGGAGCATAAGAGAGATTGAACAATTTGAAGTTTCATTTTTAGGCCAAGGTTTTGGATTTTAGGCATTTTGAATTTGAGTGATGCTAAAGGAAAGGAACCGGCCGGATTCGCGGATTCAAGAGGGAAAAGGGAAGATTTAAGTTTGATTTGTTGACCTTGTGCAGATTTGTGCAAGTTTTGAGATTGATGGAAGCTTGCAGACGAGAAAGTAGAGAGCAAAAAAGGTAAGGGGGTAGTTGGTCAAGGGAGAAATGGATTAGGGTTTGGGATAATTGGGGGTTAGTCTCTAGGGTTAAGGATGGGAGATTGATTCTGGGCCGTTGGATCTGTGTGATCACACGGTTATGCTAAAATCTGCTGAATATTGTAAATAAAATAAAATAATAGGAATGAGATGTGGATCATCGATGGTCTGAATCGATGGCCCAGATCGTCTGTGCTTGTTCTGTGAGTGTGGAAGATGGGGTACGTGGCACGATTTGGTTGGCCTAGAGAGAAATTAATGGATTTCCAACATGGACTGGTGAGGTTATTTGGAATGGGTCAGATGCAAGGTTGGGCCATTGGTTTAGTTTTCTTTTAACAATTAGCCAATTTGTATTTAATTGGTTTTTTGCAATTCTGGTCATTTAGTCTGTAACCCTTTAATATTAATTTAAAATTAAACTTAATTAATTCTAATAAAATATGATAGAAAATATAATCATCAAATACACCACTAATTATTGTAATTAACTAATCATTAATTAAACACTTAAGTTTCTAAATTATGGATCTAATTTTGAACTAAGTTAAATGATAAGCGTGTTAATTAAGAATCAAAGGCTCATTTAGTTAGAGTAATTGAAAAACTCATGTTTCAAAATATAGAGGTTACTTTAATTATTTTGAAATAGTAAACTTAATATTTTTATAAATATTTTATACCGAATTATTAATTTAACATTATTAATTACCTATTTATGTTATATTTGTAAAAAAAAAGTATTATTGATTAGAAAATGTTTTAACACATTTATTGCAAATGAGTAAGTAAAAATAGTTCAATTTTAAAAGGGATGGTCAAAATTGGTCGTCAATAGCTGCCCTTCTTTGACGGGAGACGAAAAGAGTTTTCGAGCAAAGAAATTGAATGAAGACCAATTTTGTCCCGACTTTAGACATGTATTGCAGGAACGACAAATGGATTTGAGGAAGATTATCAGTTGTAGGACTATGAAAAATTTAAGGAAGATTTCAGGAGAACTTTGAAAATTAGAGCCGAATTATGGCTTTGAATCGCCTGCATACCTTGGGCTTAACAAGGATAAGGTCTCATGTAGTTCTGGAACAATGAATTGGAGAAGGCGATGCTTGAAGGAATTGCCCCAATATCGTATAATGACGATATTGCAAGACGAAGAGATTTTGTTACTCAGAATGACTTTCGGATTGCAGCTTGATTATGAGACTTGAAAGATTCAACGCTTTGGAGTTCTACTGATCGCATTTGAGTTTGAGTTTGGATCCTTGGCCCGCATATGAGTTTGTTGTCGCTCACAACGTTGTAGCATGGTTTGTTTCTTTGAAGAATTTCCACGTCGTGATGTTTGATCCTACAGGAAAGAAAAAGCAAAATACACACATACCCATATATCATAATGCACATATGTTAAGATATGATGTAAATAATGCAGGAATGATGATGCGTGGATGCCTGCTAGCTGCTATTTAGGGTCGGGAAGATGGGATATTTGAATATGAGGTCTCCGAGCTTTGGAGCATTATTTGGGATGCCGGGGATGGGCCTTTTACATCGACTTGATTGGTAGCCATTCTGTGTACTGTTTTGCAGCTGCCAAAGAATTATGTCTCCCCACTATGGGAGAATCTCCATGCGATGATGTAAAATATCTCTGCACGATGGGAGTATCTCCGCACGATGGGAGTAGTTGACTTGAACTGTAAAGTATCTCCGCACGATTGGAGTTTCTGACTTGAAATGTAAAATATATGTAAGCTACACAAATAAAATGTCAAAACATTCAAGATAAAACAAATAATTAAGGAGCATGCCTAATAGATACTCTTGACTACTAAACAAAATTGCGGTCGTCGATTGGCAGAACTTATGGCAGGATCGGATGGTTCATCCTTCGATTGGCGAAGTTGGCGCTATAATTAGAAACTATCTACTTGGAATATCTGATATGGCGGAGTAATGGTGTAATCTGTGCGAAGTGCTCCAATTGGCGAAGTGAATAGTTTGCGATATACAGGGCTTCGATTGGCAAATCCACTGGCTCGATTTGTACAAGGCGCTCCGATTGGTTGAGCAAATGGTTTGCTATATACATTGCTCCAATTGGCAAGGCCGGTGGCTCGTTATATACAAGGTGCTCCGGTTGGTTGAGCGGACAGTTTGCTATATACAATATGCTCCAATTGTATCGAAGACTTGACTCTAGAGTACCTGCAAGAACTTGAAGTTAGTCATTAATCATATTGGTTGAATAATGGAAGAGAGATAAGGGTTCTTGAGAGAGGAACGGGTCCGCCATTGTTCTGAGTGTGCCCCAGCATTCTTCGTCTTTTGTCGGTCCTGCGCTCAAAGAAAAATTCTTAATGGAAGGAAGGGTGTTGGTTTGTGTTGATCCCGGGCCCGGTCTTGCCCATAATCTGATGAGATTATGCCACGAAGTTTGGTAGGTGGAATTATAGTTTTCTAGAAAATATTTTTGAAAAAATTGTTTTTTCCTATGGCAAGTGTCGTCGTTCCGGATTATGACATGTTTAGAAGTTCCCTCTGATGTGAATGTTGTTTTTGGATGACTCTGTCCTGTTGATGTCGAGTCTCGGAGATGCCCCCTGATGAGAAAACTCCTTTCTGTCGTGATTGCGTCCTAATCTAAAAAAATGCATTACAAAGGCTTTCCTAGGGTTATAACCAAGACTTTTTAGGTTGTCTACGTATTCGAACGGAATCAGGTCTGAACGTAGTTCAAGGTTAATAAAATGATAAATGAATTTTGATGATGATCGAGACTGATTCAGGAAGCCTAGGAATCCAAATGGAATCAGATCAAAACGTAGTTCGAATACAGTAGATGCAAAGTGATAAGAATTTGAAATGAAGTGGCCGAGTCTGTCTCGGACTGCCTACGTATCCAAATAGAATCAGGCCAAGACGTAGTTCAATTACAGTGGATGACTGAATCCGATGTGGATGCCTACGTATTCCCACAAAGGAAATCAAGTCGTGGCGTAGTTCCGAGAACATACAAGATGATATTTGGATTTTCTATTAAAAAAGAAGAAAGGAGAGAAGGGAAAGAGAGACCTGACCCTACATGTATTGTCTATATATCCCATCGTGGGAAGTCAGATTGGGCGTAGTTCTATTACAACCAAACCCTAATTCTATTGTCTTCAAATATAGTATCTCTTGACTTCATCTGAGTTGATGGGTTTTGTGCTGACTCTGCCATCAATTTCTGCTAGGATAAATGCTCCTCCCGACAAAACTCGATGGACAATAAAAGGACCCTGCAAATCCCGCGCGAACTTTCTGTGGCTTCCTCTTGGTAAGGGAATATCTTCTTCAAAACCAATTGGCCCGGTGTGAATTGCCGAGGTTTCACCATCTTCTTCAATGCATTGGCAAATCTATTTTGATACAGCTGACCATGGCATACTATGTCCTTTCTCTTTCATCGATGAGCATAAGTTGCTCCTGCCTAACACGTATCCATTCTACGTCATCTAGATTGGCTTATTGAATGACCCTCAAAGATGGTATCTCGACCTCTGCGGGTATCACAGCTTCGGTACCATATACCAACATGTATGATGTTGCCCCGGTGGATCTTCTCATAGTTGTCCGGTAACCTAAGTGAAGGATAATTTCTTGTGCCACTGCCTGTGATTGTCTATTATCTTTCGTAAGATCCTTTTGATGTTTTTGTTGGTTGCTTCGACTGATCCATTCATTAGCAGCTGGTAGGCTGTAGAATTACGGTGGACGATTCTAAGTTTCTCTGAAATCTCCCTCATGAGATCACTGTTGAGGTTGGCTGCATTGTTAGTGATGATTGACTCTAGGATCCCGAATCAGTAAACTATATTCTTACTAACAAAATCTGCTACTATATTCTTCATAACAGCTTTGTATGTAGACGCTTTGGCCCATTTAGTGAAGTAGTTGATGGATACCAGGATTAAACTATGTCCATTTGATGCGGCAGGCTCTATAGGTCCAATCACGTCCGTGCCCCAAGCGGCAAACGACCAAGGGGAACCCATTACATTTAGCTCATTAGGTTGGAACCCCGATGAAATCGCCGTGAATCTAGCATTGGTGAAACTTCTAATGTAACGGATACTATCGCTTTCTATGGTCATCCAAAAGTATCCGGTTCTTAAAATTTTTTTAGCCAAAGTGAAACCATTCATGTGAGGTCCGCATAATCTTTCATGTATTTCTTCTAATAGTCTGGCCGCTTCAGCAACATCAACATACCATAAAAGACCCAAGTCCAGGATCCTCCTGTATGGGACTTCCCCGTTAAGGAAAAAGTGATTTTATAGTCTTCTTAATGCTCACTTCTGACCACTGGTGGAATTCTCTAGGTATTCTCTTGCTTCAAGGAACCTTTTGATATTGTAGTACCACAGCTTAACATCTAGATCTTCATCTACATGGAAACAGTAGGCATACTGAGCTCGAACCTATATCTCGATGGGCTTGATGTAATTCTTGTCCGGATGCTGGATCACAGATGACAACGTTGCAAGAGCATCGGCAAACTCATTCAAGATTTTGGGAAAATGTTTGAACACAATCTTGATAATTTCTTGTTCAGCTCTTTCACGCAATGTAGGTATGGAAGGATCTTGACGTTTTTGGTAGTCCATTCATCTTAAAGTTAATGTATCCATAGATCAGAATCACCTATTACCAGAAGCTCCTTGATGTTCATTTCGACTACCATCCTAATCCTGAGGATGCATGCATTATACTTTGTCATATTATTGGTGCAGGGAATCTTATCTTAGCAGAGGACGGGTAGTGCTTCTCTTAGCTTAGGCCAGGTAGTGCTGTCCTGATTCAGAAATAAGGATTTCCCCAATCCCAAACCTTTGAAGTTTGTCGCTCTATCCAAAAAATTTCTCCACCCCGGATATGACTCTGCGATGTCCTCTCCTATGAACAATACTTATTCATCCGGAAAGTATATAGTGAGCGGCTCGCAGTCATTGTCCACTGGGTTCTCTACGAGATGATCGGCTAATGCTTGTCCCTTGATAACTTTCTGCATCACGTACACAATATAAAACTCATTGAGAAGAATCTTCCATTTGGCCAACTTTCCTGCAGGCATTAGCTTATGGAAGATGTACTTGAGTGGGTCAAGTTGAGATATTAGATGTGTGGTATATGCTGACATGTAGTACCTTAAGTTCTGAGCGATCCAAGTCAAAGCGCAGACAGGTCCGCCCTAAGAAACTGCATTTGTCCTCGTACGGTGTAAACTTTTCGCTCAGGTAATAGATAACCCGCTCCTTCCTCCTAGTCTCGTCGTGTTGTCCCAACACTTATCCAAATGCATTATCCAGAATAGATAAGTATAGTAACAACAGCTTCCTGGGTTGGGGAGGAGCTAACTCTGGTGGATTTGACAAATATTCTTTAATCCTTTTGAAAACTTTTAGACATTCTTCTATCCATTTTGTAGCAGCATCCTTATTCAACAGCTTGAAAATAGGCTCGCAGATTACCATTGACTGGGATATGAACCTTCTGATATAGTTTAATCTGCCAAGGAAACCCATCACGTCCTTCTTGCTCTTAGGATGTGGTAGGTCTTGAATGGTTTTGATCTTTGAAGGATCCAATTCTATCCCTTTCCTGCTAATGATGAAACCCAGCAATGTTTTGGCGGGGACTCCAAATTCACATTTCGTAGGATTCAACTTCAAATTGTACCTCCGCAAACGTTCGAGGAATTTCTTCAAATCATTCAAATTCTCTGCACTCTTCCGAGATTTAATGATGATGTCATCCACATATACCTAATTTTCCTTGTGGATCATGTCATGAAAGAGGGTCATCATGGCCCTCATGTACGTAGCACCGTCGTTCTTGAGGCCGAATGGCATGACTCTATAGCAATAAACTTCCCATGGCATAGTGAATGTTGTCTTCTCCACATCTTCTTCGTGCATTGGCATCTAGTATTACCCCGCGAAACAATCCACGAATAACTGCAACTCATGCTTTGCGCAATTGTCGATGAGGATGTGGATGTTCGGCAGAGGGAAATCATCCTTTGGATAAGCCTTGTTGAGATCTCGATAGTCCACACATATCCTGATCTTCCCATCCTTCTTTGGTGCTGGTACAATGTTTGCCAACCATGTAGGATAATTGGTTTCTCTCACCACATTTGCCTCTATCTGCTTAGTGACCTCTCCTTTTATCCTCAAACTCAAATCTGGCTTGAATTTTCTGTGTTTTTGTTTAACTTGCGTTCTGGCAGGACAGGTGGGCAATCGATGTGAGACAATGAGACCGTTTAAATGGCTTAAAGAATCTGGCTTTTATGCACAAGTGCCTAAAAGCACGTTTTTAGTGCCGGAGCTTGTTTTCTAAATAAGTAGTATGAGTTTGGATAAAACTACTGAAGTGAAAAAAGTTGTTGAAGTGTCTGGTAAACAAGTGCAAATAAGCACTTTTTCTGTTAAAATGACTGAAATATTCTTAAAGTTGTTAACACTAAAAATTAGCTTATTACTACAACAATCCTTAATGTATAATTAACTCAAATATGGACTAAGTTATGTCTTAATTAACTCTTAAATTATTTAGATAAGATTATCTTCAATAAATATATATTGAATGCCAATAGAATTGTAACATGCTTTTGCTATGAATATTCAACTACTAAATAAAATTATTTGTTTCTAGAGTGAAATGAAAAAAACATGATAGAAGTATAAATTAATGCCAATAAAACTAATGCCTCAGCCTTTGCATCGTTTCTTTCTTTTCTATTCTGCTAGTTCTCACATTTGTCTAAGGTCAGGTAATTAAGGGTCTTATTAATGACTTATCACAGAAAAAACAAAGCCACTTATTTATTATAATAATGTGAAGAAAGACACTTGTGGTCTGGCCCTTCTCCGGACCCACGCATAGCGGGAGCTTAGTGCACCGGGCTCCCCTTATTCTTAATGTGAAGAAAGATACCTGCAACGTCAAAATGGAATATGGGAAAAAATGACGTTATCACTTAATTAGTAAACTAAGGGTATTTTGTAATTTATAAAAAAGGAAGGATAATAAGGTCAATTACTTGGTCAAACATAAAAGGCTTTTAAGCCAAAAAGCAATAAGTTGGGTATCCCCAGCTTGTGGCTTTTCGATTAATTCAGCTTAAAAGTACTTGGCTTAACAGCCTGTTTTTAGGTTTGTCAAGCACTCAAACAAGGCAAAATGTGCTTTAAGCTAGTTTGACCAGCTTTTAAGCCAATCCAAACACCCTCAATGTCGGTGTTGAATCTAGGTATGTCATCATATGACCATGCGAACACATCAACGTATTGTCGGAGGAGCTCGACCAATTCTTCTTTATGTTCTGCTTCAAAATGGATGCTAATTTGAGTTTCTTTCACGTCTTCTTCGCTTCCCAAGTTGATCACTTATGTTTCTTCAAGGTTGGGCTTCTTCTGTCTTTCTAATTGCTCGATCTCTTGCAAGAGGTTCTCAGGCATCATGCTCTCATTGTACTCTTTGTAGTCCGGATCATTTTGCTCAAGGGTTTCATTACATGTCCTAATCGCGGAATGCGGGTTTTTATTGATTTGATTACTGAAAAGAAAAACTAAGTATAAATAAAAGTTAAAAATGAATTTGCAATGATTTTATGTAACCCATTCTTTTATTTCACCAAAGGGAAACGTCTAAGCATTCAAGGAGGAAATTCATAAAAAAGTACACGCACGATCCATATCTTAATTGACCGTGCGTTTTTTCATAATTACTACAATTCCACACTACCAAGACTCCCGGAGAACTAAAGATAGGCTAGCAGTCCAATTCTGCAAGGCCTCTCTTGGTTCGGCATAACGAATGGTTAGTGTCTTGATGTCAGCTTCATCGCGGCATTCCTCGATCATGGTGATTAACAATATTGCCATTCCATCAATAATTTCATCCTCTGGTGTTGAGCTCTGACCCGGACCCATAACACGCTCTGGCACAAAAGCCTTCTTCCCAAAGCTTCTAGTGTAAGTCTTTCTGGTTGTAGGTTGATACCCTAAACCAGCACTACCTTTCTATCCCTTTAGCTCAATCGGCTTTGTTATCCCATCTGATCGGGCCCCTAGCCTGATCCCTGGTTGGTACCTGTACTTCATTATTTTTCTCATTTCCATCTTCGATCTGTATAGAGACTGCATAATTAGATTCTGCTCAATGTTCTCTATCTCCGTGGTCTACATGAACTCGACCACGTGAAAGGATACCTCATCCGATCCTTCTATGAATGGAACTATATGTTTTAGATAAGCTGACCGGCTACATTCACCGTGAATTACAATCTCTTGGCAATCCCACTTGAACTTCATACATTGATGGAGAGTGGACGGCCCCAACCATGTGTATCCAGGGCCTTCTTAGCAACAAGTTGTACGAAAATGAAATGTCCATTACTTGAAACAATAGTAGGAACTCAAATGGTCCAATCTGCAATGCTAAGTAGATCTCTTTGATGACATATTTTTTTGATCCATCGAAAGCTCACTCTTACATGGCTTTCCTTTACCTCTCTCAAATGGATACCCAATTCTTGCATAGTAGAGAACGGGCAAATGTTCACTCCAGATCCTCCGTCAACTAGCACTCGAGACACAAGGTTATCCCCGCACTTGACTGTGATATGCAGGGCTCTGTTGTTATGCATGCCTTCTGCGAGAAGCTAGTCTCTTCGAAAGAAAATCATGTTTGCTTCGACTATCTTCCAATGGTTGCTGCTACTACGTAGCTGGTAGTGTTTCACGGACACTTACTCCACTTAACACCTTCATCAAATCATCTTTATGACTGTCGGAACTCCTTAGTAGATCCATGATTTATATGTATGCAGGGGTTTTCTTTAGTTGTTCTTCCATGGATTACTCCTTAACTGGCATTTTCCTCCAAAACTCTGCCGCCTCAACATCTCATATGTTTCTCCTCCTAATCTATTCTCTACTCATTTTTCCTCGGTTTATCTCTTCTGGAGCATAACACCTTCCTGACCTGGTCATCCCGTGAGCAACTGCGGAATCTGTCATTTTACCCTTTCCTTTTTGCTGATATGTCCATGGAACCATTTTCTATTCTCGACTCTCCTCATTCATGACAGTGGTGGTGGATTGTTATTGGTATGCCTGGACCATCAACAAAGGTTTCCGCTATACAATAATCAATGAAGTCTTTTGGGATGGAACTCTTGTAGCCTCGGCATTCCTAATAGCGACGATGGTCCCCTTCAGATCATAATCTTCATCCAAAGCTATCACGTTAGCTCCTTGATTTCAATTGTTTGGCAGTCGGTTACATTCTCATTCGACGGAGCGGGGTACATTGGATGGCTCCACTTTTGATCAGTGACTCAATCTCATTCTTCATCCTGAAGCAGTCCTCAGTGTCATGTCCAGGAACACCCGAATGGTAGGCATATTTCTTGGTGGTATCAAAGTATTTGGAAGGTTTGTCAGGAATTGTCCCTTCAACCGGGTGCATCAAAACTGGCTCTTCTCAGCCTTTTAAACAATTAGGCTAAAGGTTCAGCGATCGGGGTGTAGTTTTTAGGATTCATTTCTTCAACATTTGGGCGTCGTCGGGGTGCATAGGCGAGTCGAATTTGATGGGTGGGGTTTGTACCGGAGCATATGGTCATGGTGGTTGCGGATATATACGAACACGAGGTGGTTTATATTAAGGTTGGGTTTTATTGTATGATTGTGTGTTGTATACTGGAGCTTAGGTAGATTGGTGTGAAAGATGGGCGTTCATGTGCTAAAGTTGTTTTTGCGAGTTGGGCTGGACTGATAGTAAGGAACAATCGTTAATATTTCTTCCTTCTTCTTTTTCCTACTGCTTATAGAACACGATTGAATTGCTTTTCTGGCAGCTTGCAATGAGGCCATTAACTGTATCTATTCTGATTTGATGCCTTCTTCCAAAAATCTCCCATCTAAACTAATTAAGGGAATTTCTGACCCATCATACCCGTCATCTTTTCAAAGTAAATTCCTTCTTGCGCTCTGATGAATTATTTGGTCAACTCATTATCATCTAGTGGGGGCTGGGTTCTTGCAGCCTCTGATCTCCAGTGGTGGGCATATTCTTGAACTGACTCTGATGGTTTTTTCTGCAAAATTCACTAGTGCGAACCTGTCTTGAGTGATCTCGATATTCAACCCGAAATGGTTCATGAAGTCCTCCGCCATGTCTTTCCACTCTCTCCAATTCTGGGGTCCTAGTGGGTGAGCGCTTCCCCTGTCGGGCTACTTATAAATAGCTTCATTCTCAACTTTTCATTTTTCCTACCCGGACTAGCTTGTCGTAGTAGTCCCTCAAGTGCGCGTGGGGATCACCTGTTCCATCAAAGATGTCGAACTTCAGAGGCATGTATCCTACGGGCATGTCAACATCGGGGTGTGTACATAAGTCTTCATAATCCAAGCTCTCGCTCCCTCGAGCAACCTGGAGATTCTTGATCTATTTTCAACACTCGCAACTGCTCTGGCACTGACTCTTCTTCTTTGTACTTTGCTTCTCTCTCCATCTCAGCATATTGATCGATCTCGTATGGCACTCTGACCGTGACAAACGCTATGAAGGTAAGTTCTAAGGTGGCATATATAGGTGGGAACATACTATTCATGTGTAGCGGTGTGTGCCGTAGGTATGTGCCCGGTCAGATTGTTTGCAAAAGTGACATTGTTAACAGGAGGGGTATTAACTGAGTTGGTAGTGACTTGTGGGTTTTATGGTGTCTAGATGAAATTCGGGATGTAAGGGGTATGTATAGAAGGATTTGGTGGGTTTGCGGGGGTTACTAGTGGTACAACCTGGGCTGTGAGATATATAGTGACTGTGATTGGGATATTGTTTGCTTGTCAATTAGTTGAAGGGAAGTTATCAAGGATGGAGTCTAATGAGGGGGAGCGGGGTGCTTGCGAGAGCGACGTCACGGCCAAATGCGCCAGTTCCCAAATATGTTGTACTTCTTCTCTTATGGATTCCATTTCCTGTGATATCCTAGCAACATGCTCATCATTTTGAGTATCATCCTTAACCCCGATTGCCCCGGGTTTTCGGCTATTACCAAAGCAATTCTGGCCGGGTCATCAGTTGCAGACATCTTTCCTTTTGATCTCAGGTTGTGTGGTGGTTCAGCCAGCTTTTCGCGTCAACACAAACCGACCTCTGTTTTTGGGGAATAATAATGAAGTAATGGGAAAAATAATAGGAAAGAAGAGCAGAATTTATCTTCAGTGATTGCACAAATATAAGCACATAGAGCATTTAGTTCACGTAATCAAGATAAGCGCATTTCCTAAGATACATAGGGACCTCTCTTTGCTGGAGGTAGGCCTATGTTGCAAAAGTTTGACGTAAAATCAAATTTTGACGCGTTTAGATCCCGGAGTGAACATTGGTTTTTCCATTAATAATCTTTGGATTACATTAGGTGGGACCGAAAGTTACAACAATATTTTTCCAACATCCACAAGGTTTCATGGGCTTACAGGCTTGCCCTTATGTAAATGAAAGGGGTACAAGATAAAAGGGTGTAAAATAGGGGGGAAATCAACCAGCCGCTAATAGTCATCCCCAGAGCCACCTCCCAAATCCTCTTCGTTAGGTTCCTCCTTGGGATCTTCTTCAAATTCTTCTTCTTCCTCGGCATTGTTGTATTCAGTTCCTTTTCATGATTCTCTTCCGATTTTGTCTCTGATTCAACCTGTATATACTCGATCACCCAGTCGTCATCCTCTGGTGGTGGCAGCATGTGATCAACTGACCCTGGGACCACTTGTCGATGCATGGAGGTGGTAACAAGACAATGAGGCAAAATATCGTGATATATATGTAGGGTTGCTGCTGCATCATCTAACCCAGCCACTTCTTCTCTACTCGGTCGAGCCAACTCATCCTCCTCATTGATCCATAACGAAGTATTATGGAGTACGCCACAAATTTTGACCCATCGACATCATGATTAAGTCATTCCACTAGTCTTGAAGTCTCCACACCCTTGGGATCATGATTTGTCCGTGGTACTCGTTTTCATAAAGAGTTGTCCTCGACCACAGCGGTCCATCCTAGATCAGGCTAAACAGCCTGAGAACTCGTATAGTTGCATACGGTTGATTGTCGTCAAGTCCCACCAACTGGATGAAGTATTTTTCGGGGGTCCTCAGGATTGCCCTGCCACTTAGCCACGAGAGCTTCCAACTCATCCGTTGTCCACTTAGGTGAGTCAGCATGTCTTTCCATTCCTCTTGCCCATGTGGTGAGACCTAGTGTCTCATTCTCTTACTGTGACTCCTAATCATGTTACTGACACCCACAAAATAGTCATCAGTGACCTCTCTTTGAAAGAAGTGTTCTGTGGCCCATATCTGGAGTAGCAAGTTGCAGCCTTTGAAGCAGTCATACCCTTTGGAACATGCGGACGGTGCTCAGAGTGTTCTGCTAGTATCATCGGAACCAGGGTAACTTGGAGATTTCCCCGAAAAGTTGCCAAGACCACGGGAAGCAAGTTGATGTTGCTTCGACCTTTACTTTATAGGAAGACCAGTAATTCTAACAATGCCAAAGATAAGGTCAAATGGTGGAGACTCTCCCAGGTCTCTTGATCATATTGAAACTCTCCCATATGCCACTCATAACTATCTCGATGCCCAAACCTGTCGAACAGTTGATCCAAGCTTACCTATCCATCTTCAATGTTCCTGAAATTCTAGTTGGTTGTCAGACCCAAAGCATCGAGGTACTTGACGCTTTGATCAGGCATGGTAACTGGCAGTATCGGCTTTCGCCCAACAAACGGCAGCTCTATGAAGCTAGTGACTTCCTCCAGTGTTGGCACCAATTCACAATTGACAAAATTGAACACCACTTTAGCCGGATCCATAATTCCACTGGCAGTTTGTTAAGGATTTTCTCGGCCCAGATGTTCATTAAAGCGGTCAATGCTCCCAAGTTCGTTCGAATTTCATCTCCATGACCTTGGCGAATGTTTCTCCACCATTGTTTCAGCTTGTATGGTGCTCCTATGACCATATTGATTTCACAGATTTTATGGTCGATTTCTATTCTGAAGAGGTGAAAAGGGGATTTGGTAAGTATTTACTCCGGATATTTAGCGTCTCATCTGGATTGGTTAGTCGTTCTACAAAAGACATGTCATTGGACACATGACCCATTGACATTAAGGTGGCTTTCCTAATCGTGAGGCAATTCCAAGGACCAACTCACATACGGTTTATGTTGTATGACCTATGTTTGCTAGAGTAGATTGTTTCTTAATTCTTGGAGTTGGACTAAATACTACGAGACGTTATGCCTGTTGACTTGACAAAGTCGTTTTTTGAGACTAACGAATTTTGAAAGAAGGTTCAGAGGGGTGTAGAAAACAACCCTCGCATGGCATTTTGCGTGATAGTGCACGGCCAAGACTCGACAAGAAAGAATCTGATGACAGTGTATATAATGCAGTAACAGATAATTGGGATAACACTAATAATATTAAAGCAGGCAGATAAATATATGCTAAACAAGTAAGACATGTAAGCACATATTTGCAAATTAAACACAGTTAAAGTAATATAAACAAACGTCCTTAAATTTTAGATCTAGTCTAAGTCTGCTAAGGACGGAACCTAAGTGTAAAATCTTGAGCAGAGTCTCCATATTGTTGCACCCTATTTTGCACGAGTCAAAACAAGATTCAACTAGTGGTTTCTCTTTTGTTGATGAAAAAGAGTCGTTATCTAATATTTAAAGGTATACTAGGGTACCTATTCATTTATTAGATAGTTATCTTATTAGTCTACTAACCGGTGAGATTTGGGTAAGGGTTCTTGTTCTTCTAAGGAGAAGGTGATACGCACCCCCAAAGTCTATCTGAGGTAGCTCCATAGAACTTAGACTAGGTTCAGGGAAGTAGATGTCTATATTCTACTTAGTTAGTGCTTAAAAGTTTATGGCTTACTCTACGCCTCGTTTAGAGTCTATCATTTGAAAGAACATACTATATGTACTTTGAAAAGAGGATATACGTTTAGTTTGTAAAAGAGGATTCAACTAGTGGTTTCTTTATTGTTGATGAAAAAGAGTCGTTATCTAATATTTAAAGGTATACTAGGGTACCTATTCATTTACTAGATTTTTATCTTATTAATCTACTAACCGGTGAGATTTGGGTAAGGGTTCTTGTTCTTCTAAGGGGAAGGTGTTACGCAACCCCAAAGTCTATCTGAGGTAGCTCCATACAACATAGACTAGGTTCAGGGAATTAGATGTCTATATTCTACTTAGTTAGTGCTTAAAAGTTTATGGCTTACTCCACGCCTTGTTTAGAGTCTATCATTTGAAAGAACATACTATATGTACTTTGAAAAGAGGATATAGGTTTAATTTGTAAAAGCCCTTTAAAATGTTTACATCTACAGTATTAAAAAGATTTGGAAATATCTTTGTAATGTGTACATCTACAAGATTTGAAAAGATGTAAGATGTGGCTATGTTTTGAATACTTTATCTTTTGAAATAACACGTTACTTATAAATATCTAGTAAAGTAAAGACTCTTAGAAAATGGGCCTTCAATATACCTTTGGAAATTCGTTTCAATTTGTAGCTATGTGTTTAGAGAAAATTTCGTTGAGGTGTAATAGTCATTGATTCCATCCATGTTGAGAAATCACCCTTTCAATTTCGCGTTAGAAGAAGAATTGCTTGCTTTGAAAATCTGTTTTGAACTTCAAAGAACTCCATTAAAATGGTTAGCATCAGCAAAAATATGAAATCTTGTCTAATGAATGACAAATGAACAAAATGCTGACATTTTATAGCTAATCGTAACGTAACAGCAATTCCCTTTTATTACCTACGGATTTTGGCTTGCCTAGGTTCCTAAAGGGATTAAGGAATAATAAAAGCATTAAATCAATATCGTCAGTGTATATATACAGAAAACAAATAACAAGTTCAATTCACCTAATAGCGAGGAAGATAAGGGAACTGGACTTAGAATTTAGGCCTAAAAAAAATGATGGCCCAGCAAATTTCGAACAGCAGCGGCAGGCTTCAACGACTTGGGCTCTAGGCTAGAACTTGGGCTTGAGTTCTTGAGAACTCAACAGGCCCAGTTCAATCACATATGTAAAAGAAAATGAAAACATTAGAGATGAGGCCCAATAATATATAACATTCAAATGTAACTAAGAGTATGATAGAGCCAATATGAGGCCCTGTAAGACTTTAACAAATAATATAATTAAGGATGTAGTAAAGACAATGTAAGGCCCAGTAGAGTGAACGAAGATAATGGTCACAGTGAAGCCCTTTTACATTTTGAATTAATCCTAAAGATATTGATAAGTATCAATGTTTAGGAGCTTAGG
>MCJB01049937.1:4514-17488 GCA_002018475.1 Nicotiana obtusifolia
GGCACAGAAAAACGAAAAAAAATAAAAAATTGAAGTTTGAGGGGGCTGGGGTTAGATGTGAGGGTAGGTGGAGTTTTTGAAAAAGTATTCCTAACTTTTTCTAGGGAAGTCATTTTTCAATTTCAGGAAAATGTGATATCTAGGAAAATATTTTCCAAAACTATTCCTGCAACCAAACAGTGAAAAATGAGAAAATATTTTCCGTCATACCAAACACACCCTCTATCTAGTATGAAATTAGCTAAAGTGCCGTTGGAAATTAATGAAACATGATTTTTACTGGGATTGGGGTGATGGGATGCCGAATTGATTGATAAAGTCCAGCTGAATTGTGAATGAAATGCAAATACATGAGGGAGCGCTTTACCCCCAATGTGGGACTTCCCGGCGCGGGGATAGTCGGGCCCCAATGTGGGTACCGAATACCGAATGACGGAAAAAAAGGCAAATATATGACTGACAAAATTATAAATTAAAAAAATATGTTAAGACCGTGTAAAAAAATTTAAATTATCATGTCAATTAATAATTAAAATATAATTTTTTTACACAAAACACGAAAGATGAGAAGTGTCTAATAAATTTTTTTGTTACACGTCAAAAATCATAATAGCATAATGAGGTGATATCATGAGATCGAAGCATGTCAAGCGCCACAGGGTGAGTCTGTTATCCACCTAATTTTGAACTACCTTTGTTCGTTTTTGGTTATAAAAAATAAAAGGCAAAATACAAAAATGACCCCTTTAAATTGTCCTTAAGGATCAGATAAACACCTCAACTAACCCTTTTATTATTTTAACACTTCAAGTAGCTATCAAATGTATCAGGTAAATACCCGACCTAGTCAGCCCATCTCGCGTGTGACAAACAGTCTGAAACGCACGTTGCCTACCAAGGAATTTTTTTTTAGAATTAATTTGAAGTGGGCCCCAAAATTCCAACATCTTCTTTCAACCATTACAGAACTAGTTGGCCATTATCGCCACCTTCGCACCCACCGTGGCTATCAAACCCACATTAGCAAAACGAAATTTTTCATCCCGAATAAAGCCAATCATTAATTGTTAAACTCATAACTCCTGAAATCTCAGCAGAATTACTTCATCCATCCATTTTAGAAACTGCAACGCGGTTGCTTGAATCAAGTAATCAACTGGACACCAATTCAAGAAAATTTACCCAAAAATTTAGAATACTCCCAAAAGAATAATAATTGAAAAACCAAGTTCTGAACCAATAAAATAAGAGAGAGAGAAAGAAGACTAAAGACAAAAAGGTAGAGAGATAGAGAGATAGAGGCCGCAGGAGTTGCCGAGCTTCGTCAATATTGACGTGGATGAGCTCTCAAACAAGGAGATGAAGAGAGAGAAAGGAAGTTGCCGAAATGGACCTTTTCCGACGAGTTCCTTGGTGGATTTTAGAGTTAAATTTTGAAAAAAGATGGGTTTTGGGATGGGGGGTGAGAAGAGGTCCTGTTAGGACGAGGGTAATTGGGGTCTTTAATTGGTTAGTTGTAGAAGAAAAAAAAATTAGGATGAAAGAAAGGGGGAAGCCAGAAAGGGAATGAACAAGAATATGGAGGGGGGGATGGGGGTAGAAGGAAGAAGATGAATGGAGGGTGCTAAAATACGGGGGAAGCCATTGAAGGATTGAGCTGAAGCTCTTTGAGAACCTTCTGTGTGAGAGAGAATAAGAGTTGGAAATGAAAGCTTCAACTGTTTCATTAACTGATAGTATCTATATATACATACACTGTTTAGACTCTAACTACCTCTAACTACCTCTAACTAACTCATTAATCCACAACTAACAACTATTAACTTATGCCAGCTGTCACTAGTCTGGCTACAACTTTACACGTGCACTACTCCACTTACAACTACTATATTCAGCTTCTCATTATACTCCCCCTCAAGATGGAGGGTGTAGTATGTTAAGAACCCCCAGGTTGCTGAGAAGAGACGCATGGTGTGCCTGCCCCAAGCCTTTAGTCAGCAAATCTGCAATTTGATCTTTAGTGTGCACATAGGTAGTCTTAACCATTCCAGCCTTGATCTTGTCTCTAGTGAAGTGTCAATATATTTTTGTATGTTTTGTACGCTCATGGAAGATTGGATTAGCTGTAATTTGCATTGCAGCCTTACTGTCACTAAGAATGGTAACTCGACTTCTTATATTCACTCCCAATTCCTTTAACTGTCCAAGCAGCCAAGTTACTGCTATTACGACTGAGGCCATGCTTCTGTTCTCTGCCTCAGCTGAGCTTCTAAACACTATATGTTGCTTCTTTTATTTCCATGAGATCAAGGAGTCACCAAAATCCATTATGTACCCTGTCACTGATCTCCTAGTATTAGGACATTTAGCCTAGTCTGAGTCACACCGGCAAGTTAGCTCTTGTGTAGCTTTTGCCTTCAACCAAATTCTCTGTCCTGGTGAGCCCTTCAAATACCTGACCAACCTTGTTGCTGCCTCCCAATGAGACCTTTTTGGCCTTTGCATGAATTGGCTTAAAGCTTGAACTGCATAGTTGATATCTGGTATGGTGATAGTAATGTACATCAGTCTTCCCACTAGCTTTTGATACAAACTGATATCCTCTAAGGCATCATCTTCTGTATGACCAACTGCAGCATCATACTCCACTGTTGTTAGATTAGAGTTAGATTCCAGTGGTGTACTAGCTGGTCTTACCCCAATCAATCCCATGTCAGATATTAACTCCAACACATATTTTTTTTGATTAAGAATTACTCCAGTCTTGGACCTCAATACCTCAATGCTCAAGAAGTATTTTAGTTCATCAAGATCCTTCATCTTGAACTTCTGGTGCAGTACCCTCTTTGCTTCGTTTATCAGATCGTTGCTACTTCCTGTGATAACTAAGTCATCCACATAGTCTAGGACTATTACCATGTCTTCCCCTCTACTTAATGTAAACAATAAGTAATCATGATTGCTCTCCTAAAACCAGAATCCAACAAGGCATCAGTTAGCTTAATGTTTCACTATCTAGATGCATGTTTTAGGCCATAAGGGACTTAAGCAATCTGCAAACTTTTTGCTCCCCTTGTCTTCTGAAACCATCTGGCATTTCCATGTAGACTTCCTCATATAGATCTCCTTGCAAGAAAGCATTGTACATGTCCATTTGAAACAGGTTCCAACATTTAGAATCTGCTATAGCTATTACTGATCTTACTGTCACCATTTTCACAACAGGTGAAAAAGTGTCATGATAGTCTAGCCCTTCCTTTTGGCTGTAGCCCTTTGCTACAAGCCTAGCCTTAAACCTTTCTACTTCCTCATTTTCCTGAAACTTTATTTTGTATACCCATTTGGATCCCACTGCATTCTTACCCTTTGGCAAGTCTACCACCTTCCATGTATTGTTATCGTCCAATGCTTTAATCTCTTGCTTCATTGCTTTTACCCACCTTGCATCTTTGGCTGCTTCCTTGAAGTTTCGAGGTTCCACTAATGTGGAGCATTGTGCAAAGTAACTCTGGTATACTGGTGTAACATTGTCACATGACAAGTGATTAGAGATAGGATACTAGGATTTAATGGTTTGAGTGGTGGCATAATCTTTCATCTATGCAGGCTGTTTAGAATCTCTGGTAGACTTTCTAAGAGTTGGGGAATGATGTGCTGAAGACTCAGGTATCTCAAGTTCTGGCACTACTTCTGTCTCAGGTTCTGGTAGCACTTTTGTTTCCCCTTCATTCTCCAACTCTGAAAACCCATCTCTACCATCATCACAGGTGAGGGAGGTATCATCATTAGTAGAGGGTGCATTAGTAGTATCTGGAGGCGATTGTGAGGACTGAGAAGGTTCAAAAGAGGGAATTTGCAAATGACCAATGGGTAATTTATGAGATTGAGGGGCAAAAGGAAAAATAGTCTCCTGAAAGATGACATCTCGAAAAACAAAGAACTGCTAGGAATTCAGATCCAGCAGGACATAACCTTTCTGTGGCTCAGAGTATCCCATAAAGACGGCTTGCCTAGCTCTTTCTGCAAACTTATCTCCTTTCACATTATTGGTGGCATGGCACTAGTAGGGAAAGCTAGCCTTGTTTGCTTTACCAATGGGCATATTGGAAACTTATTCAACAATGAACTATCAACAGTGTTATGCAACAATCTCATAGACCTCATAACTGAAATGGAAGGATGGCCAAGCCTCTGGTGCCATAAGCAATTACTTCTTCTGTGGACTTCTGCCATTATTCTGTGTCCTATGTTGTGTCTGGTTGG
This sequence comes from Nicotiana obtusifolia, assembly GCA_002018475.1. Lineage (NCBI taxonomy): Eukaryota > Viridiplantae > Streptophyta > Magnoliopsida > Solanales > Solanaceae > Nicotiana > Nicotiana obtusifolia. Next base: position 8,778 of record MCJB01049937.1, read on the forward strand.
TAATGCATTTTTGAATATGTACAATTCTCATCTATGTCTACCAATCCCCTTCACCATGCTATTCCAAAGCTCCTGAAATACACAGAAGTCAGAGAAAATGTTCACTGAACATGAAAGTTCTTTAGTGAGCTTTTCTACTGATAACAAGTTGAATTTGAAACCAATAACAACTAAAACATTGTTAACATCTTCATTATTAAACAAAGTTGCCTGACAAGTGTGAGTGATAGTTGTCTTATCTCTGGTAGGCAAATGCACTTTATCATTAAGACTAGCCTTTTGTCCAGACTTTAACATGGTATCATTGCTTGCTATATGATGAGTTGCTCCTGAATCTATGATCCATTCATTACAATCTGATACCTTTGATATAAGACAAGTTACAGTACCTGTAACATTGGTCTGATTCCTCCAACACCTTGATTGCCTCCTTCAGTTGGAGCTCCACCAGATTCTTTGCCCAACAAGCTCAGAATTTGTTTGTACTGATCTTCAGTGAAATATTAAGCCTTCACCTCTGGAACTGATCTCATTTCACCATATGTCTGAGCTTATGATGACATGTCAATGTTGCCAGATACATTGTTTGCAACATTAAGGGGTTGCCTTCCGTAACTACCTTGACATCCATTTCCTTCATACCCAGGCTTAAAGTTCATCTTTGCCTTAAACTCACAGGGATAACCAATGAGCTTATAACAGTTCTCCTTAGTGTGGCCTTTCATGTTGCAGCGTTCACAGTATATAAATGGCTTCTTACATCTGCCAGCCTGTCCTCGACCTATCTGCATAGACAATGGGTCTGTTTTCTCACCTATTACATTCATACCTACTGAGTGTTGGCTTCCATCCTCAATTATCATAGCATAGGCTTGGTTAAGTGTAGGAACATTTGTTTTTAACAGAATTTGTCTTCTTGCTTGGTCATATAAATCATTTAGTCTACTAAAGAATTGTAATAGTCTTTGTTGATGGAAATGTTCGATTATAGTCCTTTGATTTAGCACAATTACAACCAGGAGGTGGAACCATTGCATCATATTTAGCCCAAAGCTCTTTTAGCTTTGTGAAATAAATAGAGAATGAGCTCGTACCTTATGACAGATTAGCAATTTGGCGATGAACTTGAAAAATCCTCCTGCGATTAACTTTGTCAAAGCGCTCATTCAGATCCTTCTAAACAGTGTGAGAATCTGATGCATAAACGATTCCACTAAGGAGATCTTTCGACACTCTATTTATGATCCATGAGAGAACTGTGGCATTGCATGTGTCCCATTATTCATGCAATTCAGTCTCATAAGACTCCTTCGTACGAGTGCCCAACACAAACCCTAGCTTCCTCTTTGCTTGCAAAGCAATATGCATTGACATGCTCCATATGCCATAGTTCTCAGATCCAGTAAGTTTGACTCGAATCAGCACATCTCCACGAGTATCAGAGGGATTCATGAACAAAGGATGAGTGCATGTGAGCTTATCTGCCGCGATAGCTCGTAATTGATGAATTTGTAGAAACAGAACTTCACACCACAAATTGAGATTGAAACGTTACACAAAGGTTGTGATTTCTCATAAAGAATTGAAAATAGATGAAATTGCGTTTGTATCCAGAATCGAACGCTCTGATACCATGCTAAAATATGGGGAAAGCCATGGAAGGTTTGACCTTCAGCTATTCGAGAACCTTCTGTGTGAGAGAGAAGAGGAGTTGGAAATGAAAGCTTCAACTGTTTCATTAACTAATAGTCCCTATATGTACATACACTATTTAGACTCTAACTACCTCTAACTAACTCATTAATCTACAACTAACAACTATTAACTTATGCCGGCTGTCAACTAGCCTGGCTACAGCTTTACTGTTACGCGGCGCCTTCCTGATGATCTTTGGAAGGGCAACGTAAGGCTAGGCAATCGATGTCAGCACGATTGCCGTCCGCCAACTGAGGTCCCCTCCGCACGCTAGACTAGATTGTCAGTGCCGTGCGGGAAAACCAATATCGTAGGCAACAAGAGAATTGAGAGCAGCGGAAGCTTTGGTTGGATTTTTGATGATGATTGTATTGATGATGAAAGCTATTACAAAGCTAATGCGGTGTCGAGGGGGTGAGACACCAGTACAGAGAATTTGAATGCTTGCTGAAAATGTTTGAATGCTGATACCCCCCTAATAATGCTTAAAATAAATAAAACAAAATTACAAGAGTAGACCTATATGAGCTCGAGGAGCACAATGAATATAAAACAAGTAAACCTATTCTATATTTACAATGAAAGGAACTTAGTCTTCTATGATGTAGAAATACTAAGTCCAATGGCAGCAATCTTGTCTTGAGGATCAGGGTCTGCGCGCGCGTTGCTGTCTGCGCGCGCGTTGCTGTCTGCGCTCGCGGCACTATTGATGATGGCCCGCGGCGGGGCGCTGGCACTTGTGCTTGGATCATGATGGATGCGCGCGGGCTTGGCTGTGCGCGCGGCATCGCTTGTCTGTGCGGCATTGTCTGCGCACGCAGCATGGTTGACACTCGCAAGCCGCTGGGCGCCGGCAAGGAGTGTTGGTGGGGCGACAGAGGCACTTGCGCACTTGTCACTTGGCGCTGCCAAGACCACGGGGCCGTCCGTGGCGCTAGGCTTTGAGAGGCTTAGGACGCCACGGGGCGCGTCCAAGGGGTCATGGGGCGAGGCTGGAAAGCCGCCCATGACATTACACGTGCACTACTCCACCTACAACTACTATATTCAGCTTCTCATAATAGAGAAGGGTGGTGGTCTCACGTTAGGTTAAGTAATTTTCTTTTGGCTTTAAATGTGTTTTTTTTTTGTTAATTATATTTGTCAACTTTTTATTAAAATTTATAGGTGTCATTTTCTAATTGGTTAATTTGACAATTCATTGGGACTGTAACTCACGCATATGGTCTGTTGGACTTGGGTGTTCATGAGGCTTATTTATTATGGACTATAAGTGTCAAAATGATAAAAGGATCAGTTGAGATGCTTGAGGTGATTGTCTGATAATTGAGGATAACTTAAAGGGGCTGTTTAGTATTTCGCCAAAATAAAATCTTTTTAATTTTATAAAATCAATATAATTTGTCTTATGAATGCTTCCTAAATACCACATTTGCCCATTAATCATATCTAAATTACGAGAAACCCCACTATAAGATGTTTCTCACACAGTTTATACCTTTCATCGTGCAGAAGAAGAAATCCAAAGTTTTAAGAGGTTTAGAAAAAGGATTTACAGTTCCACTTTTCTTCTTCGTATTCATCATTGAGAGTAATCAGCGATGGCCGCTTTAGAGTACTTAGATTCACTTCGAAATGCACATCCAGAGCTATCCGATTGGTACAATACACTATCAGATCTGTACCAGCGCAAGCTATGGCACCAGCTCTCTATTAAGCTTGAACAATTCGTTGCCCTCGCCGTTTTTCAGGTATGTTTTTTGAGATTTTATTGTTGAATTACCTCAAAATTCTGTCTAATGTTATTTGAGTATATGTTATTTACGTTATATTATAGTTATATTATAGATGGGTTTAGGTTTGTACAAAAGTTAGGGTTCTTGCGGATTAATTTGTTTTTTCCCTCACGCTTGAATATTTAGTATAGAGAATTTTAAAAAGATTGAACCTATTTGACTGTACATGGAATTTAAGAAAAAATAGAGGACTTTGATATTTGTGTGATTAATGAGAAAAAATTAAAGTTATATTGTTTTCAAACTTAGAAAGGGGTCGTTCTTTCTCAAACAAACTAAGAGGAAGTAGGTTAATTATTTTAGAGGGAGTATTTTTTATTTCTATTTCTGTTCTGCATAGTATTGGCCTGGGATGAATTTAAATGTAGGATCATGGTAGGATTCATATAGATGGCCCCAATAGAATTCAGGTATACATGACTTGTTCAAGTTCTGGGGAAGTTTTGAGATAATTTTAACTAATTGAAAAGACCTTCAATGACCATAGGCGAATCCGGAATTTGAACTCAATGGGTTTTTAATTCTCAGATAGCAACTTCAACTAATTGAGTTTTGAATTTAATTTTTGTACATAGTGAATTTCTTAATATAAATACAAGGTTTGGACTAAAGATACTGGTTTCGCCAAACCCGTAGTTTACCTTCTATCTCCGCCCATGCTTCCATCTCTGAATGTTTTAATTTGTGTTTTGTTATTTAAACATGTCGTGTATACCTGTATTCTATTGAGGATGGAACTAGTAAAACTATGTTGCATTAGATCTTCTCAGAAGCGGGTAATACTCCAGAGGTGGTGATGCTTTTGGAGCTTAGAGTGTAATATTCTAAACGCATTTCTTGTTGTTCCCTTATTTTACTTTCAGGCAGGCGATGCACTGATACAGCTGTATCACAATTTCATCACTGATTTTGAGACAAAGATCAATCTTCTCAAGCTTGCACATTTTGCAGTCATTGTTTCCCGGCGGTATGCAGAGAAAGAAGCTGCTATAGGTTACCTCGAAGGAGTGATCGAGAAACTTCAAAATACTAAGGAGACACGCATAGAGGAGCCAATTCTATACATTAAGTTGCAGATTGCCCTATTTAAGCTTGAACAAGGGGATCAAAAAGATTGCAAGAATCTTTTGGAAGGGGGGAAGACTACACTTGACAGCATGACTGACATTGATCCCTCTGTTTATGCTAGCTATTATTGGGTTTCGTCTCAATACCATAAAGCTCGCCAGGAGTTCGCCGAATTTTACAGAAGTGCTCTTCTTTATCTTGCATACACTTCTGTGGAATCTCTTTCTGAATCGTTTAAGCTGGTAAGTAATTGTTCGGTTTTTTCATAATATTTGAAGACTGATCTAAGAATTTTTTGGTCATGGCTAGCTGTATTTATGACACCTATGCATACATCTCCCTTGCTTCAATTTTCTTGGTGCTGCACGTCTGTTTGCTAATCAGAAGACCTATAATTAGATTTTGGACTAAATATGGTGTTTTATTAGCTTTACGGAGACGACTGAATGAGATTCCAGTGGAAAGTTTGCTAGTTATTTCCTTGGCTAAATTAAGGTGATTAATTAGGACAGCCTGTGCACGAAGCATCCCGCATTTATGTAGGGTCTGGGCCGCACCCCAAGGGGGTGTGATGTAGGCATCCTATCCTGATGCAGACATCAGTGGCTGATTCCACGGCTCGAACCCCTGACCTATAGGTTACAACTTCACTGTTGCTCCAAGGCTAAATTAAGGTGATTATCTTGCATTAAAACGTTAGATTATCATCTTGGTTTTCTCCATAGAATCAGTTCAATTTTAGATACTTTTTAATATTACCTTGGTTCTCCTTCATGGCTATGCTACTGGATATTCAAGAGATAGGAGAGAATCTGTCTTTGACATGAACCTTTCTTTAATCCCCATCACGTTTGAAATTTTCGTTCTACGAGTTAACCACACAATAACAAGAAAATAAAACTTTAAACATGTTACATTACCAAAAATAAAAATATTGTCATTTTTACTCCAGCCTCCTCTCTGTGCTGTGTATCCTTGCATTTTTCGTGCGCTCTCTCTCTCTCTCTCGCGCTCTCTCTCTCTCTCTCTCTCTCTCTCTCTCTCTCTCTCTCTCTCTCTCTTTCTCTCTCTCTGTCTATTTTTCCATGTGATAAATGTTTTTACATTATGCTGTGTTCCAGTCTAGGTAGAGGTGGAGAGTATTCTTGGACGGAGCTGCTGATGCTATCATTGAGTTCCTTAACATATACAGAATTTGAACTTCTGTATGGCAGTGGCAGACTGGCAGCTCATGTTCATAGTTTGGTCTTGAGTGCAGTATTATTCACTAGGGTTTCTGAACTGATGATCATCTGTTTTTTTCTTCTTATTAATTAACCCTTCATGGTTTGGGAGAAATGGTTGAAGATCCTTGGTTTTGGATTTGTGTTAAGTGTTTGGCAATCTATCTTGAGTCTTTAAAATGTTTCTTCCCATAATGCTTATTTTGATTTTTCTATCAATTGATTGCAATAATCTGGATTGCCACTTGGTTTGTTATTGAGGGCCTTTCGTACTAGGTATATCTAGTTTCTGAGTAGAAATAGTTGTTGGTTGTGGTGCCTTGCAAATTTTTGTAACTTTAGCCTGTTAATGAAGGTACACCTAAAATTTTGTGATTGTCATATGTTTTAGTCTTGCTATTTTTATTGCTAATTGTTTCTCCTATGTCATATAGGATTTGGCGTTTGATTTGTCCTTGTCAGCTTTGCTGGGAGACAACATATACAACTTTGGTGAACTGCTTGCTCATCCAATTGTAAGTTTACACCATACATTTCCTTGTTTTTTATGCTTTCCATATGCTAGAGAGCCTAGAGTTCTGGGATTGGAAATGTTCGGTAAAGCTATTTCTTGAGGAAGTGGCTAAGTGATGACCCTTCTGGGAATTTGCTATTGGTGTCCTCTCCCGAGGACCTGAATGTTGTCCAGAAGTTTTAACATGATGTCATCTGTGCTGCTGGAAGTTCACATCTTCTCCTGAAAGTTTATTTTCAGGGCTAATGCCAATGATACTGGTTGACTAGATTCTTCGATCCATTAAACTGTGAATGGATCATGTTTCTAGTCTGGTTAGACACTAGATTTCACCTAAGTCAAGGCAAAACCAATCAACTGGTCTAAACCACAATGGACCTTCTTCAATGGCGCTTTCCAATTCCGAGTTCTTGAGCTGGGTATTATTAAGAAACCACTGCTTGTGTGCCTGTGTTTCTGTACTTTGCTTCCTCCTTCTGGCTTTTGCTATAAGGATTTCAAGCTTTCCCCCATCAAATAAAAGGATAAAAACTGTCTTAATGGTATTAACTAAAAAAATTCAAGGATGGTGACATTTAGATGTCCGCTTGTGTCTGAAATTCGTCGTAGTGTGTCTTTGTGATATTTCTAAGTGAATATGTCGCTGGAAGATTTCCAGATTAATCTCTAAAATTTATTCTATTTCAATTTGCCTGCTGATTAGTCTTTGCGCCATCTTCTAGGAAGTTTAATGATAAAACTTGTGTCTTCTACTATTTTGCTACTTTCAGAAGTTATTTATCATAATGTCTTCAAAAAAGTTATGCTCTACCCTATTTGTACAGTGTTGGTTCTGGGTATCTAACATATTTTACTGTGTTGATCCAGAACATTCAAGGTCCTTATGGTAGAATTCTTTATAATCAGAGGATACTATGAATATTACATGTTCTGTGTGGATTAGGGACGTAATATCTTCTCTTTTTTTCCTTTTTCTCCTTTTAGGAATAAGGGTAGGGGATGTCATATATTGGCCTAGCTATCACTGGTTGTTCCTTACATCTCTTCTCTTCTCCATAAAGATCTTGTTTCTTCTCATTCGAATTTGGAACATCCAAGTTGGCTAACAGATAAACTACCTGTCTTTTCTTCTCTACTCCTTGAGTTTTCACATGAATAGGGTGGATTGAGTCTCATAGTCCTATACCTACTCTAGAATTCCAGATACCTTAATCTCCTTTTGAAGAGCTTTGTGACTTTAAAAGCTGTCATATGAGGCAAAAGTGAAACTATAGTTTTTCGTTAAACACTTATACCCGTCCATCCTGATAGTGAGCACCTTGACTGACCTTTTTTCTTATTTCCCTTCAAGTTATCATAAAAGGGAAGATTTTCTTTTTCTTCTTTTTATTTTTTGTGGGAATTTAGTTAATTCAGTACCGAAAGACTGAAACCATGTGCAATAGGGTCAAAAATGTCCAGCTCAATTATCAAACTGAAAACAAACTATCAACTTTGGATCAGCACCGTAAAGTTGGCTAAGGAACTTAGTAAATTCCTTTTTTGACTACTGTTAGGCTTCAAGAAGTAATGGGGGATGGACCAGAATTTGAACCACAGGAGCCATATAGCAGTCTTTATGTTTGTGTGTTGATGATGTCATGTAGAATCTAAGGGGACTTGTCTTAACTTGTTATAGGTAAATAGCCTCATGGGGACTAAGGTTGAGTGGCTCTATCATATTCTTGAAGCATTCAACACTGGCGATTTGATTCGTTATCAAGAATTGTGCCGTGTCCATCAAGCTGCATTTAATGCTCAACCAGCATTGGTGCAGAACGAGAAAAAGCTTCTGGAGAAGATCAACATTCTCTGCTTGATGGAAATTATCTTCAGGTATTGTTATGGGAGTTCTGCAGGAAATGAAAATATTCGTCCTATATTGCCTGTTACTATGATTTCTGAATTTCTGGATTATGTATTTTGCATGCAGTCGAGCGGCAGAAGATAGAACTATCCCATTGAGTGTCATCGCAGAACGCACAAAGTTGGGTGTGGAAGATGTTGAATATCTCCTCATGAAGAGCCTTTCTGTAAGTGGACCTCTTAGTAGTTAAATTAGAAGAGTTGCCTTCGTACATCTTCGAGGGATGGGGGATTTGGTTCTGCCATCTATTCAAGGAAAAGAAAGAAATTAGATAGGTTGTTGAATCTTTCGCTTTCATGCTGCACCTTCCCTTTCTACTTCATCCATCATAGCGTCATGATCCTCTTATTTTTAGCACAACCACCTATGATCTTCCTTCTTTTTATTGGTTTTGTGGATTAATGAAAATGAAAGATGTGTGGTCAATATTACAGTCATTCTGACGTACTTTGTATATTCCATGCCTGCAGTTGTGATGTTAGCTGTCTCCCCTTGGAGGTTTAGGAACC
>MCJB01049937.1:27385-55878 GCA_002018475.1 Nicotiana obtusifolia
CCCCCCTTCTTGTATTTATAATCAGAATTATCATCACTATATGTTATATGCATTTATAATAAGGTTTACTGGTGTTTGGGTAATCGATTACTTGTAAAATGAACCAAAAAGGGAAAAAAAAAAAAAAAAACCTCAGTACAAGATAATTCATTATAAGTGTTTGGATTATTTCATGCTCAAATAATAATATTGTCATAATCTCTAATATATTAAGATTTTCGTATCGACAAAAAGTTATTCGCATTCAATATTTATATCAAATATAAGTATTGATTACCATGTATAGCCATCTATATATTTTTAGTATTTTTATAAAACCATGTATTGCTCACTATTAATACATATTGTCTATAGTTTAGGTTCATTGAGTGGGGAGAATCGGAGAAGTACAGTTCTTGTGAATTTGAGATAATAAATTACAGGAAAAATCAAGAGCATAGTTTTCGCTGAGTCTGACTTTCTATGACGTGGACGTCTTTGATTCGATAGAAACAGATAATACAGAAAGTGTGCAGCAAGAATGCTTGTATATCACTAGGTAGCCATACTTAACTCGTTCCGAGCAAAAATTAGTCATTCCTTTTAATAAAAAAATTAACCATAATATACTGGACTGCTCTTTAAAGCTAGCAATATTTTTGAGAAGATGAACATATCAAAGCTATTACAATGGTATAAGTGCAATTTGCAAACTCTTTATGATTTGCTTCTAATAAATGCTAACTTTTCAAAACAATTTTAGAAAGGCTTGAAGATTTCTTGTTGTAGCTCATAATTTTCAAACTTTGCCTCAAAATATCCACTTCTCTCTCCCTCTTCACTTCTTGTTTTTCCATTGAAGCAATTGTTTCTTTTAAATATGTAATTGCTTCTTGTTTTGCTTTCAGCTCTCTATGTAGCTCCTCTAATAACTCCACCTCTTCTGTTCTACAGTAGAGTCTTTCTCCTATGAAGCAAATTAAGCACATCAAGATCGAATTGTAGCATTACAAAAATGAAATAAAATACTCCATTAATACCATAATAGAATCTAAAAGGTCACAACATTTGAGTAAATTCTAGAGGATAACTTAGTTAAACCCCTCGCATCACCGAAGGATATGTTTGGATGGTAAGAGTCACAGAGGCGGAGCCAGGATTTCAACTATATGGGTTATGTATTTTAGAACGACGACTTCAAGTGCCAATAACTAGGTTCTAAATCAATATTTATGCATATTTAATGAATTTTCTTTTATACAAATATATTATTTGAACAAAAGTTACTAGTTTCGACCGAACCCACATACAGCTTCTAGCTCCGTCCCTCATTTCTTAACCAAAAGTTTTAAGCTTGAGCCCCGGGGGAATATAGTCCCTTAAGGCTTTTCACTCTATAGTGTATCTTCCTGATGCAAATACATATAGTCTAGCCAGTGAATTTCGAATACCGAATATTCTAACCAAATAACAAAACAAAAAAATGAACTCCCTCCTCCCCCTTTTCCCAAAAAATAAGGAGCTGGAGATATAGGGAAAAAAGAAAGTAATCAAGAAGAACTCTTTTTGTAGGACATGAGCAAATGATTTGAGAAGGGCATAAACCAAAAAAGACCATAAAAATCTGTTCTTAACTGGTAATTCTTTTTCTGGAAAAGCAGGGCTATCTATAATTGTGAAATGACAGCAAATACCACATAATAAGAAAATGAAAAATACCTTGATTTGTCCTTTGAATAAGTTCATCTAGTTCAATTTTGATAGCAAAATAGAGCTGTTTCCATTTCTCAATTGTCTCATCTCTTCTAACTTGTTCTTCTTTAATATAACACTCTTTATCCCCTTTTTCACGTATCATCTCATGATTTTCCACTCCTAATTTGAACTTCTCTTCTTCTTTATCTTCCAACTTCTTTTTCAATTTATTCACTTCCTCTTTAAGTTTCTTCTTTTCTTGTTTCCACTCTGCTTCTTTCAATGCAAAAATAATCATCTCTTGTTGGTAAGCTTGATTCTCATGTTCCCTTATGCACATAATTTCATTTACTTCAGCTTGGAGAAGCCTTACTTTATACTTCAACCCTTCAATAATTTTGATATTTGGGTTGCTTTTATCCTTGGTTTGAAGACTCCCCATTTGATACAGCCTCGCTCAACTCCCTTGCTTCCTATTCTTTTAGTTAAATTATTACAATTGGCACCTATGTGTATATATAGAAAGTGTTTTGGATATGCAGGTTTATTTGTTCTAATAAAGGGCTAAACTTAGTGCAAGAGTCCACGAGGCTTCTTATAATAGAGTTAGGCTCGAACAACATCATACAGCAACAACAACAATATATCAGCGTGATCTCATAAGTGGAGTTCGGGAAGAGTGGGGTAAGCGCAAATCTTGGCCTTACCTCAAAAAAGTTTTTTCTAACAGACGCTCGACATAAGAAAAGCATTTTTAAAATATGTTTGAAAAATACAAGAGTAAAAAAGCTAAGTTGAAAATAGTGGGAAAAAAAATTAATAGCACAAATAGGAAAAATAACCAAAATAAAAGAAACACTAGCTCCAACACCTTCATAATATATCTTTAAAAGAACTATCAGATCACTTAAAAAAAAAAAAGTGAGATTGATAATATGAAAAATAAGGTAGATAACCAAATGCGAATCTTAAATTTAAATTTGATGGATTCGACCTTTAAGTTTTCACCGTTAAACTTATTAAACTAGCAAGATTATAAGTTCAAATATGATATTTGTTCAAATTTTAGTGAGTATTTACATATATGTCTATGCACCAAATAGAAAATACTGGATCGAATAAACCCGTTGCCAAAGGGTTGCATCCGCCACTAAGGCGCCGTGCTATAACATATTAAAATATAGTGATACTGTAATTTTTTTTTATTTTTTATTTTACACTATTTGTATATATAATTTTAATCCTAAAAAAGAATTAGTAGAGCATTGATGCAAAGATAAAATTTTAGGATTGTAAAAGATCTTGCAACTCTTTGCTTGCAGTAATGGAACTTTGAATTGTTGTGAGAATAAGAAAATGCCAAAAGAGTGTCTTGGATCAATAAAAAAGGACAGTGGAAAGGGACATAAATGCCTGAAAAAGAGGCTCCAACCATAGAATGTGAAGTGATAGCACTAATTCAATTATTAATGGAACTGTGTAAGATGCTTATGAAAGACAAATAAAGCCAATACTTTGAAAATTTTGACAAGGGTGCATGGAATAAATGAAGCAGATCTAGAACTTAAATTATGTATGTTTAACTTTTAAGATTTTAGCGTTGAACGCATTATATAGTTAAAATTTTAAACATATATACTACTTCTATTTGTTATAAATTTAATAAATTTTTATATATAAATTTATATTTTGCGTCGAAAATATTGTATTAAGATAAATTTCATAATAGTAGGTTCCAATATTCCACATATGTCCAAAATCACATGTAACTCATTTATAGGAGCGTTTTGTGTGGGGTATTGAATTTTAGATCTCTTTTTGCCAGCTCTTTCTTCCTGGGCCTACATTCTCGGCGGAAAACATGGTGCGCATATTTGACAACAAATATTTGTTTGAATATACCTTTTTTAGGCATTATAATATTACTCTCTCCCTTTCAATTTATGCGATATATTTTATTTTTATCAATTTTAAAAAAATGATATACATATAAGTTTTAAAAATAATTAACTTTATATTCGCATTTATTTTTATGAAAAATTTTTATAACCGCATAAATGTTATGACATATTTAAGTCACAAATTTTAAAAGCTTCATTCAAACTATGTCACATATATTGAAACGGTAAGAGTATTTTATCTGGATTTAGATTATATACTGTCACTATAGAGTTTAGCCTTTACAACAGATGGCCTAGAGTATTTTTCATCGTCTTTGTTATACAGTCAGACCTCTCTATAACAGCTTTTTGTATAACAATCATTCGCTATAAATATCAAAATTTTCTCAGAACTGATTTTTCAAGTTATATTTTACCTCTCTATAATAACTTTTTACCTATAACAACAACAACCATATTTATAGCAGAACGCTCTGTAAAATTATCCCTCTATAACAGCCATATAGAATTGTTAAGATTACTCATAATAATTCTAAAAATATGCACTCAATCTTTTCCATAAATAAAATTTCTATCTTGCATACGATACAAGATTTGAAGATTTGCACATGACATCATCATGTATATTCTTTTCTTTTATTTCACGAGAAATTCCAAAAAATATTAGATAGAAAATTTAACTGTTAAGCTCTTAGATTGTCTTGAAAGGAAAGCTATTGAATACCTTTTTGCTGAAATTTTGGACACGAATCTTCGCCAATTCAAGGAAAGAATTTTTTTTAGGTAGCTTTAAAATGTCTGGCTTAGAGTTTAAACCTGTATATGTTTAGTTATGAATTTATTAATAATGTATTAGCTTTTTTCAATATTTAACTAGTGAAATATGCATATCTTTTGAGATTTTAAATTTAAATAATTTTTTTATCTTTTATATATAACATTAAAAAAGGAAAAATAATTAATTTTTTTATAATTTTTATCCATAGCAGCCAAAAAATATTTAAACGCCAAATATTGTTATAGGTGTACAACAACCATTCACTATAAAAGGTAAAAAATATCGGAACAAACGAGGCTGTTATAGAGAGTGTTGGACTGTACGTGATAGCATATAGTTATTTTTCAGGTGAACTAATGTGAAAAAATACTTCATTGTCAAATCCATATAAGTTCAACTCGTGAATTAAAAAAAACTGATGACTAATAAAAACTAACGATTTTCATTTCGAAGATTAAACACAAAGTGAGGAGTAATTTGTTGATAAACTAACTCTAAAGTGCTTATAGTTCAAATAACTCAATAAAAGCTACTACTCATAATTTTTCAAGGCAATTTCATAATAATCATACATACTAGACATTATAAAACTTATCACAATCATTCCAGAGCATAAAGTCTTATGCTCTACCTAAGTTGTAGCACTTACCGTATTTACAAATATTTTAATGCACGGGCATTGTCATACATAGGATATAGGATTTTTTTCAACATTCTAGGGCGGCTACAAATCCGACTAAAAATAATAAGGAGTAAAGTATAACTTTAAAATTTCCAAGAAAATAAAAAAGGTAAACTTTTTGTTTTTCCTGATGCTCCATCAATAACAGTAAGATGTTTGTTAAGTATTATCGATTTTGGTCACATATAGACACTAGAAAAGATCCACGTGTCAATAAATAATTTAGTAATTGGCCAAGACAATTCTTGTGACAGTTGGGTACTATGAGGAAAATGTGCACTAGTGCGAATATTGATGTTTACCAACAACATGAAGATTTGTTCTTCAAGTCAGCAGAGTGGTTTCAATTGGTTTTTTGTTAAGAAAATTCGAGTAGTTCAACACTTCAACTTGGTTGATCAAATGTGTGGAGAAGCACCTACCTTTTTTTGTTTTTATTTTTTACTTGGGGTCCTGCCAAAAAATCCTGTTTTGTGAGGATAAATCTATTCCTACCAATAGCAAATCAATACCCAGGACTTGAACCTGATACCTCTGGTCAAGGACGAAGAAATAATTACCACGACACCATAACCTTTGGTGGTTCAGAAGCACCTAACTATCACCACATGGGATGTGAAGAAGGCTGTGCACACATTTAATCAAGCTTCCTGAAGAAGATTTTAGTTCTACTATCCCTGAAAGCAAGTTTCCTTATGCATTTTGTTTTTAACCCCTCCAGGTACAAGAAAATTTATAATTTAAACTTCCTTTCTAATGAATTTACTTGTATGCTAAGTTATAACTTCAACCACATTAGCAATCTTGGTACTGAGCATGTTGAAAGAATTAACGAGATCATTCTTTTGATATATTCGGTTTTAGACCCAAAATCAATACATCAGTAATTCAGTACTAAGATAACACCAAAAGTGTGTTTAAAAAAAAAAGAAGAATCATTTTGATCCTTTTCCTCCTTTCCCTATTAATTCACAAGTAAAACCATCACCTAAATATAATATTAACAAACTTCATCTTGAGTCTCTTCATAGTAGTTTTTTGTCATCCTCTAACTTCTTCTGTAGCAGTTTCTCATTTCCAGTCTCAGATTTGGTGTTCGGTAGGTGGAAACAATGGAACAAAGGTTCTGCTCTGTTGCCAAATCTGCGAAATTATCCAATATCACATCTTCTAAAATGCCTCCTAGAAGCAATTTGCGTCTTCTGGGGAAAAAATGGGACTATAAACCATTAATAGTACACATAAACCATCTCCATCAGGCCACAAAAAATACAAGGCGCAGAGGAGAAAAGATGAACTTTTGATGGATAACACTCTTCGAACTCCATCAAGGAAACTAAATAAGCTTGCTGGTTCTCCGCCTTGATGGTCCTCCAGGAAATAGCTTTATGATCCATCCCAAGACTCGTTCCACCACCTGATGCAAACGAAGAAAGTATACTCAAGACGAAGGCAGCAACTATCAAATTTAATGTTAAGGAGATGAGTAGGTCAAAGAATGAGAATGGTTGACATGCAAGAAAATGAGCACCTGATAACCAGCTGACAAGCTGTATTATACTGTTAATACTTAATTGCAAGATCTCTAAATTACATAAATCTACAAAAGGTTAGAGTTTGTTGGAGAAAAGAGTGTTCGGCTGGTTCGAGAAAACATAAAGTAACAGTCCTTTCGGTGGATCTTATAAGGCATCGCTGCTTCATATCATTCCTGCACCAGTTATGCTATGTTTGAACCTCTACAATTTGCAGATGCTTGAAAACTTATATCTGTATTTTATAACGTTTCTACATCTCTGACAGGTCCATAAAGCTCCAGCAAGCTCAGGAAAAACAAAAAAGAATTTCAAATTTAGATCTCTTAGACTACTCTATAAAAAGAACTAAAGCAGCTCACTCTTGAAGCATGGCTTAAAAATTAAATAACAAATCCAAGGGCACAATGGTGTTCCCTTCTTTTTAACAGGGTACTCCGTGCCAACTTATTCTTCAAATTCCAAATACAGAGTGAGATAGAAGTAAAACTGTTAAAATTGACAGATTAAAGAGCAAGAAAAATAACTTTAAGAGGATGATATTTCACAAGCATACAGAAGCAGTTATATGTATAGCAGTACAAGTCATATTAGAGTACAAGAAAGTTCATACAGCATTATTATAGAATGAAAAATTCAAGGTAAGAATGTTACCTCATCACCTTCGTCAGCATATGTGGTGCTGTCGTGCACAGATAGAGCATCTGGTTGCCTTGCTTGGTTGTTACCAGTTGCCATGCTTTGAGCAGTCAAAAGCTCTAATCTTTGTGTTTGAGCTTCAAGCTTTCGGGTCAAGTCCTTGTTTACCTCCTTTACTCCGCAAGGAACAAAAGAAAAATCCACCAAAAAAAAGTTAGAGAGAGGATATTGTTAGTATCCACCTTTAAACTAAAGGTGAACCCCGTGAATGTTTAATTGCACTTCCCAAAGCACTATATGAAGATTAAAAGATCTTGAAAAAACACGTCCAAGCATACTAGAGGGCTGGCTTACAGAAGGAGACACACGGCCAAAAAATGGTACATTTGCAGTTATACATCGGTGATTTATGTAGAAGCAACAGAAAGGGAAAAAGCGCAAAAGGATCCTAAAGTTAAGGTGAAACTATAATTTGAATCACATATTAGATCCAAAATGAAAAAGAATACTGAATGATGTTACTAACAAGGGTAGTGCTGCCTTCATCAAATTACCTGCAATTTAGAGCATTGAGATGATTCCAGTGACAAGGCTTTCATCAGCTCTTCTTTCTCCAAGGCTAACTGTAAGCATCCAAGTTGGAAGAAATTGTTCAGATCTTTGGTATGGTAAAAAATGCCTTAAAATATAAGCAGCTACGCAGACAGGAAGTAGAGGGAGCAAAAATGATCAATCTCAAATATGTTATGCGAAGGAAGCTACCTCAGAAAGCAATGTATTGATGTTTTGGATCATCCTTATCTGATCTGGAGGAATAGCCGTGGATAAACTTTCAAGAGTGAGCTGGTCATTCTCAGGCAGATATGAAAAAGTCGGGCCCCCAGTACTGTGAGCTTCTAAGTTAGGGTCATCCATGGTAGTATTTACGACTTTATCTTCACCTGAACCAATACAACACCGAATAATTAAAATTTATGAAAATGTATAAACAAATATAAAGAGATTCTGAAGATGTAATTGGTGAAATCTGACACCACATACGGAGATCCTCTGTTGAAGTTGATACATCTCTTTTACTAGGCATACTCCTGCTAGCATCAAGTGACTTGCCACTACCAGAAGCTTTTCGTAGTTTCACCTGCAACAGCTTCTTTTCTGTTGAGAGAAAGAAAAATAAGAAGATCTGACTACACGTATAGGAAACTGGTGGGGAAAGAAATGGAAACTCTATATCACTCTAAATAAAGTACAAGCAAAATCACTCAAGTCAAAAATAGGGTCTCTAATAAACTGGCAGGGGAAGAGATGACACTTCAATATTTCTCTAAACCAATTACAAGTAAAACCACTTGGCATTCCTTGATAGCTTAATATTGCTCTAAATCAATTACAAGAAAAAAACTCTAAAGAGTCCAAATAGGTTCTTGGATAAAAATAACAAATGCCTCCAACACCTGCAGCATTTGTCCAAGCAGACTCTGAGAGAACGATAAAGCTTTGTGTATATATTAGAAAGCAAGACCAAGAGAGAAGAAAACTCAATCATTTGCTGGCGTAGTCATAAAGAAGACTATTTTAAATTCCTGCATGATAAACTTACCAACCACACAAAAAGAAAACGCTCACACATTTCTTAAAAAAAAACAGGTCAGAAATGAAATCGTTCATTGTTTTAAAACATGTCGAATGGGTCTATTATTAATAGTCAGACCCAGACTTTAAAGACTCTCCGGATGCCATACTGTTTCAGCTTACAAGATAAGCATTTATGCAAGATCCAAACAAGACCCCTCAAAACTGTTTTCCACAGTGGTTTGATACAGGAAAATTTCTTCAGGTAGATAAACTCAACCTCCAAAAGCCAAGCAGCAAATGCATGGACCTACATACTTCATTACAACAGTAAAAATATCACACACACTTTCGAAATCTGTAATCCAGTTGGTAAAAGAAAAAGAGTATTAGGTAATTATTTGAGTATGATAATTGACTTATATAATGGTTGATGTCACGGGAAAACATTGTGAAATAGCTTGTTTATATTGACCCAAGCTGCCATAGGAGGAAGCAAGAAGTATTATGTATGTGAAGTTTATTTAAGGCGGTGACGAGGAGACATCTATCAATATAGCTCCTACAAATGAAAACCACCTTCTTATGTAGCACACAACCACTATCAGCATCTTACCTTCTTTTAGAGCATCAATCGTCGACAACAGATCCTGACGGTCCTTTTCAAGGCTAGCCATTTTCTTTCTGCAGAAAATCAAGAGAAAGTTGAATGCGATCAACACCCACATTTAATGCAATTTAGAAGTCAATGATTAAGGCAAAACGAGTCATATGCTACTCAAATATTTAGCCCATAAGACAGGCGACTTTAGATAATTTATCTTTTTATAAACAAGATGAGATGGGCACAAGTGGGGACAAGGAAAGCTGCTTTCTTTTCAAGAGGTAAGGTTTGGAGCATATAACGTTACTTTTGGAGTAGACAAGAAACATATTTCTTATTTTCAGATGATTGATGTCAGGTCAAGGAACCCATATAATTAAATTCCTGGAGTTAGAAGTATTTAGGCACTTTGGCAAATTGCCATATCTCAAAAGGAATCATAAAGTATTCAGCAGTTGAGTGTAAAATATTCAGCGGTTTCCTAACTCATTCCAAGTCCAATTATCTGGGTGCACAATCAAGTCATTGAAGTTTATTTTAATATTAGTAAGAAATAAGAATCCTCATGGGAAAATGTGAGTTGGCAGCTAATTTAATTTCTAGATTTTCCTTTCAAACCTTTTCATCCTCTAATGTTGCCATTCTTAACTTTTCAAACAGTAACCTCTGTCTACACTTCCAGAGTATTTGCTTTCATTCCTCAAGCTGTATATCCTTATTACCATATACCTTTAATCATCACAACAGCACTCTAAATCAGCCAACTAACGATTAACATCAAACTCCAAAATAAGTGAATCAGATCAGATTTACTTAGTTTCTGGAGATCTGTCTTTATTACCAGTTGCACATCTTTTCTATTACTGAAAAGCACAAGAAGTCCCTTGCCTCTGCAGCGCCAGCTGTTCCAAGACATGCATGGGGCAGACTTGCAGTGCAACAGGAAAAAAGTACCAGCATGATTCCATTGTTTAATATCTAGTATGCGGGATATCCTTATCGTAGTAATCAACTATTTTTTTTTTGATAAGGTAAGGTTTTATCGATTGAGGAAGGGGAGCCTTAGCGTAACAGGTAAAATTGCTGCCATGTGACCAGGAGGTCACAGGATAAGGCTGCGTATAATAGACCCTTATGGTCCGGCTCTTCCCCGGACCCCGCGCATAGCGGGAGCTTAGTGCACCGGGCTGCCCTTTAAAGTTTTATTGATAAAGGTACCAAGATGGTAGTACAGAAAATAACATAAAAGGACCAGACAACATCTACAGAAACCTCCAATTACATCTTTCCTAGCAAATCCAAAAATTCCATATACTAATCTATGTTTTCTAACAGACACCTCTTACACCAAAAAAACAAGTTATGTATTTGATTCTAGAAATTTGATTTCTTTTTTTTTCGAAACAAACATTGTTCCTCTCACTCCAGATGGTCCAAAATATGCATAATGGGATAGTTCTCCAAATCTGCCTCATTTCCTTTCTTATCTTCTGTCCTTGCCAGCTAGCCAGTAGATTTCTAGTGCTTGAAGGCATAACCCAAGTAACTCCGCAAAGGTTCAAGAATAGCTCCACAATGAACGAACAGATGGTTGACTGATTCCAAACCTTCTTCACACAGATAGCACCTATAGCTTAAACTGAAACCTCTTTTCTGCAGATTGTCTTGAGTTAAGCAGGTCTCTCTGATAACTAACCACCCAAAGCAGGCTACTTTAACAGGTGCCTTTGTACTCCATAGCATTTTCCATGGCCAATTAGATACATAATGGTCTGCTTGTTCCTGAAGAAGTTTATAGCCACTTTTGACAGAATACTACATATCTGCGCTTGCTGTCCAAACCATGGTGTCCTCCTTATTTTCCTCTATCACAACTGTATCCTTAAGTGAAAAAGTTGACAAACTTCTTCCATCTCCCAATCATTAAAACCTCTTCTAGAATTTAGCTGCCAGCCATTGGAAGAATAATGCTCAGCCACACTTCCTTCTTTATTAAGAGAGCAGTTGTATAAGGATGTTAATTTCACTAAAATGATTGTGTTATCTAAGTTTCCCTTAGCTTTTATCCCAGTTATGATATCTTGCTATCAATGATTTCCACCTGCATTAAACAAGAAAGAACGAAACCACACAAACCAGTTTCCATTCTTGCTCCAAAAGAAAAAGAGGCATCTCCACTGTCGAAAAGGGTGGGTCGTCCAGAAAGGACAAGGCAAGGATAACGAAGAGATGGGAGGAGGGGATGAACAAATATAAGCGAAAGATGACTATGAACAGATCAGATTGCGAATGAAAATTATGGCCTAGACGTGTTCACAGGAAAGCTATGAGCATACCTGAAAGAAGGTATTTCAGCTTGTGATTTCTCCAATTCCCTCTCCAGTTTAAGCTCATTAGATCTCAGACGAAGTGCCTACAAGATTGTTTAGCCAAAGTTATTATCTCAGAGTGGAGATTATCATTTATCAAAAAAAATGAGTGATCACACTTAATCATCAATTCTGAAGAAAAGAGAACTAGAGAAGGCACAATTACAAAAAACAGAGAAGACAATCACAAAATTCTAATATCAACAGGAAATATAATCAAAAAAGAAACATGAAAGCAACCGTATGCATCGATCCAAAGAAAAATAAGACAACAAAGATTGGACATATAAATTACCCAAGTCAGCATTGTGACCAAGTTAATTTCAATTTTATTTTTAAACCACAAGAAGAAGGGAAAAAAGATCAGACTTCACATACCACACCAGTATTACATGTGATTGGACATTTATCAAAAACTAAGTATTGCATGTGACAGAAATTGAAAAGATACCTCGGTGGAGGACTTAGAAGAGAATGTGTGAAACTAAAAATTCAAGACAAATGTAATTCCCTTGCAGATTTCTGGACAATTGATGAAGAAAGGCTAAATTCTTTGCATATGATCATGCATTATTATGAGGCTACCATATGAGTTCTCCGATAGCCTCACTCTACACTCTTAAAGTGAATGTATCAAGTGACTCCGCATAAGATGTGTTGGCTAAAGATTAACCCCAAAAAAGGGCAAAAAGGGAACCATATCTACAACACACTTTGCTGGCTACACCCACAAAGCTAAGTCGCTTTCAAGTTTCAACAAACATGAAATATCAATATAAACAACACTATCTACAATTAGATTTTAAATACGATAGAGTTCTAATGGTATACAGATTCTCTTTTGAAAAAAAGAAGGTATGTTTCTCTTCCAATAAGTATAGCTCAATAGTTTCATTCAAGTTTTAAATTCATTTTAAATTCTCAGTAAGGGCTTTGTGAAGGAATTGGTTCAACATCAGGCAATGCTATGGTTGGTTACCTTCTCTTCCAATTCAATCACTTCAGAAGCCAATAGCTTGGCACGTTCATCTGCAGCATTACATTCCAATTGTATGTTTGCATATTCCATTTTCAAAGCTTCAAGTTCGACCTGCTTACATTGAACGCAACAAATAGAAAATCACCAAGATTATGGTAAGAATCAAGTCCATTACTATGAACAGCTAAAACTCATCAAGCTATGTTAGTACAAAGATTGCTTGCCAGAAATCTGACATAATCTCAATACGAGAAACCAGTTCATTCCACCATTCCACTTGCAAAAACTTTCTACAATAATAGGATTGCAGAAATATCCTTTACTATAGAGTTAAGATGAATGAACACATTCTTCAACAGGCATTAACATAGAAAATACAGTTCAAATGGTACCCATTACAAAATTTTTATCTGGAAAACCATTCAACATAACTCCGAGAATCTCTTGCCTTGCTGACATAGTTTCAGACTAAATGAAGGTAAATATACTGCATGAAGCCCCTTCAAAGGAAAAAAGGAAGAAAGAGGGGTGACCAAGAACTAAGGTTCAAGACCAAGTTTTTAATGTCAAAAATCTATGTATGAGAAATAAAAATGTAAATCACTAAAAGTTATCAAGAAAAACAAAAATCATTAGTGCGACATGCTCAGAGAAGAAAAGATGTTGGATCCTTCAACATACTATCAACTCTCAAGATCAATCAAATAATTATTTGTAATCAGGCATTTATATGTAACTCATTTATAAGAGTCGAAATGCTAGTTATGCAACCCAGCAGGAGAAAGAAACTAAAAATGAAGAAGGTAAGATCCGAACAACCACATTTATAAAAAATGAAGAATGGAAGATCCGCACAACCACATTTATTTGTACTGTTTAGAAACAATGGAACATATTTATACTAACTTTCTGCAACATCCTTGTCGTTCTACCACTTTTGAGATGTCATATCAACAATAGTAAAGCAAATAGATCGTTTCATTTCTTGGTCGATCAACTTGAAAATGCACGCAGATAAAATCAGTGGCAGACACTGACCCAATAACACCAATTCGCAATTTTAGCTATGTTGTGCAATGAAATTCAATGTCTCAACATTCAAAAAGGAAAATACAGATCAGCTAATACAGCAATAATTGGGAGTAAGTAAGCAAGATATGTACAAACCAGTTGTGCTTTAATTTCCGCCTGCAAGTTTTCTATGTCGGCCTTTAATTGGGTTACAAAACTGCCCTGCAAGGAAAATTAAGCAACTGATTGGAGTAAGAAAAATCTTTTCTTTTAACTGATCAAAGAAAAATCTTTTCTTTTAACTGATCAACAAAACTTTCCGAGAATGTAGACATGTGCAGACAATACTTAAATCAAAAAATGTTAGCTGGTGTTACGCAAGTAAACCCTCAAGGAGAAGACGTGGACCACTTGTTGATACACGTTCAGGTTGTTAATCACTTGTGTACCGAATCAGTTTGGAATACAGTAGTCAACATCGGCTATAGTTAAGCCTGTGACGTTCAGCAGGTCTTTCAGAAGAAAAAAAAAGATGTAGATCATGGGATGTAGCCCTTTTAGCTATCATGTGGGTTCTTTGGAGAGTAAGGTACCTAAGATCCTCAAAGGAAAATGATTTGTAAAATGAAGGCCTACATTGTGTTTCTTAATTTTTTTTTTGTGCACCCATGAAGTTCATATTAGTGCAGATGATCGGTGTTATTTATAGAGAATCATAACTTTGTTTAGATTTTTCCACCACGTTAATGAGATAATTACTACTCCTTCTATTCCATTTCATGTGGCATCCTTTCCCTTTCAAGTGTCTGTCTATGTATTCAGCCAATCTGTTTAACATATATGAAAAGAAAATGTGTACCTGTTGGTTATAACTCTCTGTCAGGGCTGAATTTTCAGCAGCTAGAGACTCCGCTAGAGCTCGCGAAGCCTCAAGAGCACGTTGCGAAGAGAACTTCTCTTGCGTTAAATCTTCAATATGCTGTCAAAAATGCAAAAGTACACATCATACAGGTATTTAACAATTTAATACCCTGATACAAAATCCGACATCCCTGAGAGTTATGCAATCATGCATGACCCCTATCATCTCTGTTCACTGCCCCTTGATGTAAAAGTGAGTATTCTTGCACTAGTAAACAAAAAAATTTTTTAAAGAAAAAGAGCGTGATTAGCCAATGTTCACTTCACATCAGAGTCTATTTATTAAGATATTTAACATGTTAAATTATTTTACTTCTTTCAGCTTAATCTCTTTTGCACCGGGCTGCCCTTCAGCTCAATCTCTACACAATCACAGACCTTTCCAAGTGCATATAACAACATAAAATTAAATTAAATCTGACTAATGCACACGTCAAAGTTGCAGCAGTATTTACCTTACTAACATTTTTGCATTTCATTCAACTGTACCGAGCCACCATCCACTATATTTTATAATGAAACTTTTTTAGTCTTCATATTTCAATGTGAAAGACTCAATATCTTGCATTCAATTCACAGAATCTGTATCTTTGAAACTATATGGGAAATTTGGTAGCTCAACTACTGCAGTTCTCTCCAAGACGCATTACATCACTAGTAAGTGAACAGCTTTATTATTAGTGCAATGTTCTCACTACTAAGAATAATTTTCAACAGCAGAGCGCTTTTCATATATTAGCCATCACATAGCAGTAGCTTCAAACTATATTTTGACTTCGAAGACATCCTGACCTAAATTTCTCACTAAAGCAAGGGAAATAAATGGAAAAAAAGACCTGTTCTAAAGCAGCAAAATCTTCTTTCTGTTTTTTTGCATAAAACTGATAATGGTTGTCCATGTTGCCCGTGTCTTTCTCAGTATGATGATTCAACTTATCAGACCCCTTAGCAGAAAAAGTTGAAGAGTTCATCATGTTCATGGAATTGGACGATTCCAAAGTGTCTGTGGGATGAACCTTCGGGTCAAATCTGTCGGCAGAAACTGATTCAGTTTGAGAAGGGGCAGTAGAAGGAACTTTTGAAATGCTGATGGAATCGAGGAAGGATGGACGAGATCTCCTTCCAACAGTGGGAGGAGACATTTTTGAATAAGTAGAAGAACTTCTTGCTTCTGAACTGATGCCATCAGATGCCCAAGAAGATGAATTGTTGGTCATGTAAAAGCCAGAGCTGCTAAACTGGCCATGCCCAATATCAGAAACCATAGAACTATTAGCTTCCACGGCAATATCTTTTTGCCCAACTTCCAAAGAAGAATTTGTACTGCTGGTTGCAGGGTGCATATAATCTATCAAAAAATGGGAATAATGTATCAGATTATGCAACCTCAAGTGATTAACTGAACAGATATATAGCACATAGGCAATGAGGTTTGCTAGGTACAGGGGAAGTACAATACAAGGGATAAAAGTAAGTTAAAACAAAATTAAACATACCACAAAATTACCTTCATATGATGAGGAAGTCAACCCACTAGCCCAAGGATCCATGTAACCTGGTTTTTCTTGCAGTTGAGGACCAAGGGAATTTTCAGGTGAAACATTAGCAGGAGCAGAATGAGCAGTACCAGTATCTATTACAGAAAGATCCTTTCTGTTGTTATCCTCTGGTATGCTTTTACCCAGACCATCATGAGTAAACTGACTGGAAATTTTATTGTAACTGGGGGCTGATGAAAGAAAATTAGCTGTAGAATGACTACCATTAAATCCAAATCCCACAGTTCCTAAGGCTCCATAATTCTCCGTTTTCTCAGAGGAATCATAACTATTGCTGAATTGATTAGACAACTTTGGTCTTTCATCACCCTTAAACACTTTATCTCCCGAATGAGATGACACTGAGATGGAAGAATCAAAACCATTATTATTTCCACTAACAGAAGAAATAGTGCTAGCATCATTGTCATTGTTGTATAAACTGTGAGTAAAACTAGCATTAGCATCATAGGAAGAAGCAAAACCACTCTTCCGGGAAAGATCAGGATTCATGAAATCATGCTTAACATCTACTCGAGCTAACTCTAAAGCAGCTCCACCAGCTGCATCAGATGTACCAGCCCCACGAGAGTCAATGATTCTTGCGTGTTCATTTTCCGAAGACTGATTCTCAAAGCCTCCATCCCGATTGTGAAGCTGATTGTTGGAAGTAGACTTTTTAGCCCTTTGTGTTGCTCTCTGTTTACGAAACTCTTCTAGCTGCAAATGATACAAAATAAAGAATTAAGAGATCAAAGAAACATTGCACCAAAATTTAATATAAGGAAAAAACATTCTTATACTCCAACCAAATATTCACCAAAATCAACACTCCCCATCACACATCGTTGCTATTGCTAATCAAGGCATTAAGAATAGGCATATTCTTTCTCAAAAGAATAGGCATAAGGGAAAACAGAAACTACAGAGGCTAACACTAATTCTGCAAATGGTCACCCTATCTAAAAGATAATGTGCATGTGAGAATACAAATAAGATAAGTATTGAGAAGATCCCGTTGCTCTTAATTGAAATTCAGATCATTAAGGCTCACCGGTTCGTTATCACCTTTACATGTTGTAGAAGGTAACCTGCCTTATTCTCAAGATTATGAATCCCATTTTTATGGAGGGTTACCGGTAGATATCATTTGAGTGACCCGATACCGATAGTATAAAAAAGTTGCATTGTCGTGCATATAAGTTAAATTCATACAAAATCAACATTTTTGCTAGCAATTCGCGCATACCACAAATCGTAATCAGCTCATTAACATTATTCAGAACAAACAGTAAGCACGTAAGAATATCCTTAACTACAATGACTCATTATTTTCCGCCAATCTAGTAATTCAACACATAAATGAATTAAAAATACAAAAGCAATTAAATAAAAACTTTCTAGAATGTTCGAATTCATACCTTCTTTTTCCCAGCTTGCAAATGCTCTTGCTTACGCAGCACCTGAGCCGACGCCATTAAATCCGAAAATCACAATCAACAAATTTTTTAAAAAGAATCAGTTAAATCATTGTCGAAAACCCTAAAATAATTAAATCAGGTTATCCACTAAAACAAAGATCAATTAGCAATGTAAGTGAATCTGGAAATCAATCGGTGCACGAATGGAAATAAATAAATAACTGAATTGTCGTTTACAAGTATTTAATGGGATAAAATTGGAAATTTTTGGAAAATTGAGGAGAAAAATGAATCCTAAATTCGATTAAAAGGAATCCATAAATTGGATCGGAGAGGAAGAAAATAGAGGGAGAACGGCTCTCTTTTCTTGTAAATTTGATTTTTGGAGCAGGATCTCTCTCTCTCTCTCTCTCTCTCTCTCTCTCTCTTTTCTCTTAATTTCTTTTTGTTTTTCCTTTTTAATCTCTCTCTTAATTTCCCTTATTTTGTTTTTAATCTCTTTCTTTTTATTTTTCTTTTACTTTAAGGCTCATATATTGATTCCTTTGAAGTTTTTGGAGGTTGAGACGAATGTTTAAAAGTTGAAACCTTTACGAATCGTTTGGTTCAAAGATAAATTATAGAGGGATTAATAATGCAAAAATTAATTGAATAGCTTTTGAAATAATAACCAAACATTTGATTCAAGCTTTGAACATAAGAATTTGCATATTAGACATAGGAAAAAAAAAAAATTGAGTCTGAAGCGATGAAGGTAATTTTGTCATCGTAGTACTAATTTCTTTAATGTTATTCCACGTTATAGATTCTTGTATAGTTTATGCATATATTATTCATACACAAAAGGCGAAGTGCAATCGTTGTTTATGGTAAAGTTTATACAATAATCGTTATGCAACCAAATCACTTAAACTTATACGGAAATAACTTGTATATTAGTTATGTTTCAATTATATCTTTTTGTTTGTCCAATTAGACAACGATAAAATTGATATAATAGAAGCTTTTTTCTTTCATAAAATATATCTTGGTTTTGTAGGTAATAGTGGTTTGAAATCATGACACTATGTGCGTATTAGCTTAACAGAAAATTCATATAGGGATTAAAGCATTGGTGATTAACGACTGAACAAGACAAAATGGATACACAAAATTCATATAGAGATTGAAGCATAGTTGATTAATCAATAATGAAGATAGTTGGTCGAGATTTACTGATAAAGAAAACTCCTTATAGTCATGCTAACATCTTATACGTATATATATTTTTAAGTTTATCTTCTATAATTATACGGAACGAAATAGATATCGATAACTCATATATAGGAATTGACGCGTAGTTGATTGAGTCAACATATGAGAAATCTCCCTATGGAGATGCTAACATCTTGTCCCTAGCATTCTTCATATACGCAAACATCTCATTACGATCAGGGAGATTTTCTTTGATTGCTGGAACTTCTTTGAAATTCTTGATCCATGTGTTGAGACGAGGAAAAATTTGAGGATCGAGTAACTTAACTCCCACAATATCTTCTATAATCTCCATCCACTGAGCATACCCTCCAAAGGCTATGTCCACAAGCCCAATATTTTCACCACCAAATAACTTCTTTTCTCCCAAAGTATTTTCCTCTATAGTTTTAAGCATTTCCAAGCTCTCTTTTATGGCATTTTGTTGTTTCTCTCCAGTGTTGCAAAACACATTCCAGGTATTATATGACTGCAACACAAATTAAAACCCTTTGTCAAGCATTTGAAAGGAAAGAACGAGAAACTAAGGCATTTAGTTTTTTTCTATGACTGTGCTTGCCTTGAGCCAAAGGTCTATCGGAAATAATATTTCTATCTGCACAAGATAAGAATAAGGTTTGCGTATACACTATTCTCTCCGGATCCAACTTGTGGGACTTCACTAGGTATGTTGTATTAGCCATAATAATTTGTATACGTTTTAAAATAACTTTTAAACAATCTGTCTTGCCTCACCCCTCTTTTTTTTTCTTTTTTCTTATATGGGACAATGCCTTAACCAAACGAAAAGGGACCTTTTACGTTCCATTCACTTTTTATCCCATCATTTCCCATTCACCTATATCGATACCCAACATGTTATTGTTAATGTTGTTATTGTACTAGCTAGTAGTTCTTTCTCCTACCTCGTATAAAAAGGGATGAAATTGTAATTTTTTTTCAATATTTAAAGCTCAATGGTCTGACTGATTTAGATTTCAGTTAGTAAATCTAAAGATTCTCTTTCTCAAAACTTAAATACCAGATCTCTAATTAAAGATAGAGGAATTTCAATAATCTCATCGCACCCTGGATACTATGACAATTACAATTTTGCTAAAGAAAGCAGAAGGAAAAGAATGTAGATCTTAATAACATCATACCTTATCGTCAACATATTTAGCCCAAAACCGAGCCATGGATCTGTCGTAGGGGTCAGCGGAAAGCAATGGATTCTGTGGCCATGTCTCGTCGATGTATTCGACGATGACCATGGATTCACAGACTGAATTTTCACCATGGATTAGCACAGGGACTTTCTTGTGAATTGGATTGTATTTCAGAAGCAAAGGACTTTTCTTGGACATGTCTTCATTTATGTATTCATAAGTTATTCCCTTTAGCTTTAGTGCCCAAATAACTCTGTATGTGAAAAAACTGAAAGGAGTTCCTATTAACTTTACCGTTTCCATTTCAAAAGCTGGATTTAGTGGAAAATGAAGGATGAAGAGCTCACTTGTTGTAGTATTTATGTGTATTTCTTTTCAAGTTCCAAGATAAGTTTGATTTCACCTTCACTCTTGTTTTAAAAAAAATTAGTCAATGTTTGTCAACTTCTTATTTTTTAAATGAGTTTAAGTTATATATACCGATGTAAAAATTTTTTATATTATCAAGTTATCTCTATCTGTTGTAACAAGTAATCTGATAACATATCATACATTTTAAGGAGGGCTATTTTGTGAATATTCTTTTGGTTACGTAACAGTGTAAAATAATTATTACATTGACAATGTTGTATAGCCTAACCCTTTCTTTATATAGTAATTGTTTGAATAAATAAAATCTCCATCTGATAAGGATTAGAATAAAAATAAGCAGTTAGATGTGTTAGGGTGGGGAATTCGGGTAGTGCGAAATTTAGCCGAACAAAGTTATAATGATAATAACAAAGACAATGCAAGTTGATAATAACGGCAATTAAAGCATATAAAAGAGACACAAAATTTAACGTGGTTCGGTCAAGGTGACCTACGTCCACAAGCGGAGAGGAGCAATTTTACTATAACAACCGGCACACAAAAGAGAGTACAAAATTAGAGATGAAACTCTAATTATACCAAAATATATCCTAAGAGAATAACCTCGCTATAATCACTCACAAAGAAGATCTTCACTCAAAGTGTTTCTCAGCACTAACTCTATAAAATATAATAAAACTCTCTGTTACAAAAATACTCAAAATGAATTTCTAATCAAAATATGGGATGATTCAAATAAAGTAAAATGACCTATATTATAGGGCAAAGTTCTTGATCCCGAGTAAAAAAAAAGAATTTAAAAAATGCTTTTTTTCTTCGATTCCAAACTAGAATTCTTTAGTAACAAATTTAAATACTTTGGCTCTAAGTTTATTATGAACAAATTTAGATCATATATTACAAGATGAATAGGTAAGTTGTTGTCATCTTTAGAAAAATGTAAAGGAAAAGTCAATTGAGATTTTTCACTAAAAAAATTAAAGGTGACCTCGATGCAATAAACTATACATTCTTCTATCTTTCATTTATCAAAAGTCTTGCTAGAAAACTGCCACAATGATTTTAAAACAAATATATTCTTCCTGGTGGATATGTGGAGTATATAAATAATTTCATCAACTAATCCCTTTAATTTACTGAACACCTGTGACCTTTAGAAAACTGTAAAGACAAATTGACTTTGACCAAAATATATAATTAATTTCAGATAATTATAGTTATTTTCCCATCATTGAGATTGATAAAATGGGAATTGCGACTCAAACCTTGGAAAAAGAGTCCTAAAAGCATAAATTCAATTACGTTCTCATCTTAATTTATCACTTAATCAAGATAAATTAGTATGATATAGAGTAAAATTTTATGAATTCCTTTACCTCATGCGCAATTTGATTATTTATATAAGGAGAGGTGATTATGCATGACATGGTGCAAACTTCAGCTTAAAGAGAACATGACTCTTGATAGAAGGGTGTGGCTGGTTGGGAATTAGGGTAAACGATTAGTAGATAGGTGGGAGTGTCTCCTTTCTCATACCAGTAGCATTAATATTACTCTCGTATTTTTGTACCTTCTTATCCATAGATTTCTTTTACTGTATGTTGGTTCTTTAGCTTTAGTTATTCTATCACCTTGTGACCTAATCACCTTATCTTACCGTTGTTACTACTTGTTGTGTCTGTTTCTTTTTCACTTTTACCTTGAGTCAGGAGTCTATTAGAAACAACTTCTATACCTTCACAAGATAGGAGATAAGGTCTGCGTATACTTATCCTCCCCAGACCTACTTCATGGGAATATTATATTGGGTTTGTCGTTATTGTTATCGATGTGAGAATCGTTTTTCTATTGAGAAAATGAAGATCATTTTGTCCATCTCTCATTAATATTGTATAAATACCTATATATGGGTCACACATTTGTTTACACTAGCATGTTACTGATAATATTAACAATATTATTCCTAGAAACCATAACGTTCAAACTATAACAAATATCTACACCTAACTAAAAAGATCTGCCCTACACAGCACACGGGTTATCGACTGGTTACAAAAATAACAAGAAAAAATCCTCACATTTTTATGGCGTTCCGTACATAATTCACATTCTTCATTGAAATTCTCATTACCATTCATTGCAACTATGAATGCCTTAATTTTGCATTATAAATTCAAGTACCAATAACAAAGAATGTAAGCTAACAATTTCCTTCGGAAAACAAAAAAATCTAACCACTTCTTGCTCCAAAAACAAAAAAGTGGTTAGATTGTGAATTCCTTTGGAAATTCTCATTACCATTCATTCTCAAGATGGGTTATTACTACATCAAAGCAACTCTCCTACTATTCATATTATCCATAAATATTTTACAAGTAAGAAGCAACAAGCTAAAAGATTTTTTTGTTACAAAAAAATTCCATGTTCAAGTTGTGAATTCCCTTCCAATAAACTCACCTATCTTGAGAGTTCATTGTGCTTCTAAAAATGATGATATTGGATACCATGACCTTGTTAAAGATGGCCAAATAGAATGGTCATTTCGTGAGCAAGTTTTGTCTAACACTCTTTATTTTTGTCACTTTTGGTGGGGTTCAAAAGACAAAGCTTTTGAAGTTTTCAATGCTTTACATGGATGTATTAAAGATTCACAGCTTGATGGTCAGACTCGACTATGCAGATGGTCAGTTATGGATATAGGATTTTTTTTAGAAGACGATAAAGGAAAAAAATATATAGTTTCCACTTGGTGATTTAATGATCCTCACTCTATCTCAACTTAATTGGGATTAAAAAATAGTCGTAGTAATAGTTGTTGTTTTGTCATGGGTGTGAATACTTTTGCATGATCCGTTAGTGAGGGAATAATTTCATTATTTTATGTAATGTGTGTTCAAATAAAAAACATACTGTAAATAAATGATATTAGTTTTCTGGTTCATCCATTAACGCAAGGATATTTGGGCTTATGCAATATCCTTAATTAATTATATGTTTGTATACGGCTAAAATCAGATATAGCCATATTGAACAACTTACATCAGATCCAATTATTATATTACGAAATTAAGTCCCGAAAAGGGATCGGGCTCGGCCTCAGTTTCGGCCTCGACCTCAGATTCGGCCTCGACCTCATGTTCGACCTCGACCTCAGGTTCGACCTCAGGTTCGGCCTGACCTCAGGTTCGGCCTCGACCTCAGGTTCGGCCTCGACCTCATGTTCGACCCCGAAAAGGGATCGGGCTCGGCCTCAGATCCGGCCTCGACCTCAGATTCGGCCTCGAACTCAGGTTCGGCCTCGATATCATGTTCGACCTCGACCCCGAAAAGGGATCGGGCTCGGCCTCAGGTTCGGCCCCTCAGATTTGGCCTCGACCTCATGTTCGACCTCGACCTCAGGCTCGGCTTCGACCTCAGGTTCGGCCTCGACCTCAGGTTCGGCCTCGACCTCAGGTTCGGCCTCGACCTCAGATTCAGCTTCGACCTCAGATTCGGCCTCGACCTCAGGTTCGGCCTCGACCTCAGATTCGGCCTCAGATCCTCTACTGTATGAAAGAGTTGAAATGGTCAAATATATCCGTTATGTCTTATCCGTAAATGATGCCTAAAAACCAGGAGGACTGTTCATTAAAGACTTTTTTGGCCATAAAGCAGCTTTTTTCCTCTTATAAATAGAAAAAGCTTATCATTGTAATGGGGGGGCTGAAAGAAAAACGAGAGGGCAGCTCATTGACTCAAATTATTATCATTCATCCTTATTTCTTCATTGATTCATAGCGATTTTATCTTCTCATTTTCAATTCATTTCCTAGTATCAAATGTACCGCGTATTTATTAACCCACGTACAAATTCAATTGTGTTATCCCATTTTCGGGGCAAACAGTTTGGCGCCCACCGTGGGGCATAGATAATTGTGGTCGTTTGATACCAGATTCTGGTACATACGTCGTTTTTTTTTCTCTTCCTTTTTTACTGTGATTTCCTTTCAAGAAGAATCATGAGAGGTCCAACTCTCAAACAATGCCTCCTCATATTGGTGACAGATCCGGCCAACAAGATGAAAATAGCAACATAGT
The DNA here is from genome assembly GCA_002018475.1 of Nicotiana obtusifolia. Classification (NCBI taxonomy): domain Eukaryota; kingdom Viridiplantae; phylum Streptophyta; class Magnoliopsida; order Solanales; family Solanaceae; genus Nicotiana; species Nicotiana obtusifolia. The sequence continues at coordinate 51,861 of MCJB01049937.1, forward strand.
TCGTAACAACAATCCCCCTGTCCTAGATCGAGTCGACGTTAATTGGCGAGCAGCTATTAACACGAGTTCACCCGTTGAACCTGGAAGCAGTATTCCTGATCGAATTCGGTTAACAAATCAAAACAATCAAAATGCTGATGGAGATGAAATTAGCCTACGGGTTATCTTCGAAATGCTGCAAGCTCAACAAATGGCAATCGCCCAGCTACAAAACCGAAACCTTACAACAAAGGCAGCGGAACATGACCCATCTCAAGAGGTAACGTGCAGAGGTGAATCAATCTTGAAAAAATCGAACAACCGCGAATCGGGGGCTAACTCCGAGAATTGTATAACAACTCGAAGATACCAGAAAGGAGAATCGAGGCGAGCGATATTGTAAAATATCTTTACATGTCAAAAAGGAGAATCGAGGCGAACGATAAAAAGTAACGATAAAACCCCCCAAATCGGCCTCGACCTCATGTTCGGCCTCGACCTCAGGTTCGGCCTCGACCTCAGGCTCGGCCTCGACCTCAGATTTGGCCTCGACCTCAGGCTCGGCCTCGACCTCAGATTCGGCTTCGACCTCAGGTTCGGCCTCGACCTCAGGCTCGGCCTCGACCTCAGATTCGGCTTCGACCTCAGGTTCGGCCTCGACCTCAGGTTCGGCCTCGACCTCAGGTTCGACCTCGACCTCATGTTCGGCCTCGACCTCAGATTCGGCTTCGACCTCAGGTTCGGCCTCGACCTCAGGTTCGACCTCGACCTCAGGCTCAGCCTCGACCTCAGGCTCGGCCTCGACCTCAGATTCGGCCTCGACCTCAGGTTCGGCCTCGACCTCAGGTTCGGCCTCGACTTCATGTTCGGCCTCGACCTCAGGTTCGGCCTCGACCTCAGGCTCGGCCTCGACCTCAGATTCGGCTTCGACCTCAGGTTCGGCCTCGACCTCAAGTTCGACCTCGACCTCAGATTCGACCTCGACCTCAGGTTCGACCTCGACCTCAGGTTCGACCTCGACCTCAGATTCGACCTCGACCGCCGGAAGATGATGAGATCGAGCCCGAATGATTTGGAAGATGATGAGATCAAATCCGTGCTACTAAAAGAACTTGGAGAAACCCTATCAAAGGGAGCTATGGTATGGTATCACAATTTACCTACTAATTCTATTGACTCGTTTGCTATGCTTGCAGATTCTTTCGTGGAAGAACGTGCAGGTACCATTAAAGTCGAGGCCAGAAAATCAGACATATTCAAAATTCACCAAAGAGACAACGAGACGCTCAAAGAATTTTTTATTCCGATTCCAAAGGGAACGAATGGATCTGCCGCCGATCACTGATGATTGGATTGCTCAGGCTTTTACTCAGGGGCTTAATAAATGAAGCTTGGTGGCCTCGCAACAACTGAAACAACATTTGATAGAATGTCCAGCTGTCGCATGGACTGACATACCTGATCGATACCAATCGAAGATTAGAATCGAGGAAGATCAGATCGGGGCCCATCCGAGATCTATGTATGCGATGAGTAACCTCGACAGAGTGAAAAAAGATACCGATCATGCATCGAGATCGGCCAGGGACCGATATCAGCCATACAATAAGAACGTGAGGAGCGGTGAATCTAGGCGGAATCAGACAACCTCGGAACAACGAACGACGAACAACTATCGAACAACCTTAAATTTCCTCCGTTAAATCGCAAGGTATTCCTTGATTAAGGCCCGATGTCAAGTCCATTGTACTTAGATACATGATGCTTATTTTACAAAATCAAAGAGACCGAGTCCGTTTTTTAAGGCCAAGGCCCGTCTCGGGTTTAATTACACTCGAGGACGTACAACTTATTTGGCTAAGTCCGATATTATAGGCTAAGGCCCAATTTCGAGTTCATTATGCTCGAGGACATGAAGCTTATTTTGCAAAATCAAAATGGCTAAAGTCCGATGTTACAGGCTAAGGCCCAATATCGAGTTCAATTACACTCGAGGACATACAGCTTATTTGGCTAAGTCCGATCTTGTAGGCTAAGGCCCAATGTTCGAGTTCAATTACACTCGAGGACGTACAGCTTATTTGGCTAAGTCCGATCTTATAGGCTAAGGCCCAATGTTCGAGTTCGTTACACTCGAGGACGTACAGCTTATCTGGCTGAGTCCGATTTCATAGGCTAAGGCCCAATTTCGAGTTCATTATGCTCGAGGACATGAAGCTTATTTGGCTAAGTCCGATCTTATAGGCTAAGGCCCAATGTTCGAGTTCAATTACACTCGAGGACGCACAGCTTATTTGGCTAAGTCCGATCTTATAGGCTAAGGCCCAATGTCGAGTTCGTTACACTCGAGGACGTACAGCTTATCTGACTGAGTCCGATTTCATAGGCTAAGGCCCAATTTCGAGTTCATTATACTCGAGGACACACATCCTATTTGGCTAAGTCCGATTTCATAGGCTAAGGCCCAATTTCGAGTTCATTACACTCGAGGACATACAACTTATTTGGCTAAGTCCGATTTTAAAGGCTAAAGGCCCGAGTTCGAGTTTCATTATACTCGAAGAACGAACGGAGCTTATTTGATTACGTCCGAATCTTATTTGGTTATGATCGGCCAAATCCGACTCCGAGTAAATAATAATCGGAGGCATACTGCTTATGCTCGGCCAAAGCCGACATCGAGTTAGTAGTAATCGAAGATATATTTCGTATTTATCTACGTCCGAATCAATGGGCTATTCCCCGACAAATTATAAACCTCGAATTATCTGGCTCCAGATCTGTTCGAGAAACAATAAGCAGTGGGCACTATGAGATATTAAGTCTGAAAGCATACGTTAGCACTCTTTTTCCCTTGAACCGATTTTTTCCCATTGGGTTTTGCGGCAAGGTTTTTAATGAGGCAACAAGCAAATTGTGCTAACTTGGAATTCGAAGATTAAATAATCATTCGGGGGCTATTGTCAAGGTTTTCTCAATCTGTGGTGTATGATAGAGATTCAAGTTTCATATCATTTTTTATCATTACTCTCCAAAAAACGAGGGGGCTAAAATCAGATATAGCCATATTGAACAACTTACATCAGATCCAATTATTATATTACGAAATTAAGTCCCGAAAAGGGATCGGGCTCGGCCTCAGTTTCGGCCTCGACCTCAGATTCGGCCTCGACCTCATGTTCGACCTCGACCTCAGGTTCNTTGCTCAGGCTTTTACTCAGGGGCTTAATAAATGAAGCTCGGTGGCCTCGCAACAACTAAAACAACATTTGATAGAATGTCCAGCTGTCGCATGGACTAACATACCTGATCGATACCAATCGAAGATTAGAATCGAGGAAGATCAGATCGGGGCCCATCCGAGATCTATGTATGCGATGAGTAACCTCGACAGAGTGAAAAAAGATACCGATCATGCATCGAGATCGGCCAGGGACCGATATCAGCCATACAATAAGAACGTGAGGAGCGGTGAATCTAGGCGGAATCAGACAACCTCGGAACAATGAACGACGAACAACTATCGAACAACCTTAAATTTCCTCCGTTAAATCGCAAGGTATTCCTTGATTAAGGCCCGATGTCAAGTCCATTGTACTTAGATACATGATGCTTATTTTACAAAATCAAAGAGACCGAGTCCGTTTTTTAAGGCCAAGGCCCGTCTCGGGTTTAATTACACTCGAGGACGTACAACTTATTTGGCTAAGTCCGATATTATAGGCTAAGGCCCAATTTCGAGTTCATTATGCTCGAGGACATGAAGCTTATTTTGCAAAATCAAAATGGCTAAAGTCCGATGTTACAGGCTAAGGCCCAATATCGAGTTCAATTACACTCGAGGACGTACAACTTAATTGGCTAAGTCCGATCTTATAGGCTAAGGCCCAATGTTCGAGTTCAATTACACTCGAGGACGTACAGCTTATTTGGCTAAATCCGATCTTATAGGCTAAGGCCCAATTTCGAGTTCATTATGCTCGAGGACATGAAGCTTATTTTGCAAAATCAAAATGGCTAAAGTCCGATGTTACAGGCT
>MCJB01049938.1:0-24910 GCA_002018475.1 Nicotiana obtusifolia
GGAAAAATCGATTAGGGATTGTGTGGTGTTATTTTGGGGAGGGGTTGCAGGGGTTCTTTTAGGTTTTGAAGCTGTGAAATGATAATGAATTATCAGGCTTTAAAAGCTATTAAAATCCCTCTCTTAACCGACTTGGGGCTTTTAACTTTTAGCCCTAAATTTTGGCAAGTAGGTGATGCACCTACTTGTCACCTACCAGCTTGAGCAGTTCTACGGAAATGCAATTATCTCAATACTCAGAGATAGTATTGACAAACGGTTTGAGGCATTGGAAACTAGACTCATAGACCTTTAATTTGGTAGGTAGATCACCCCATAACTCCTTGTAAATTGGGAGAAAATCGCAGAAACATTTGACCTAACGTTTAAGTAAAATTGTAAACCTAAGTTGCGACAACTTTTGTCGACTTTTGTTTCATAACTCGTTTGACTTCAAGACTTAGGAAACGGATATCATATCATTCAAATACCTTAAAACATGACATTTTGGTAATGTTAAACACCTCTCGATTTTCCCAAAAACGCGAGTTACAACTTCCTTAACTCGTTTATCCTCTAATACTTGTTAATCGCCCTTATACACCTTTGCATCGTTTAGGACCAATAGGACTAAACTCTTATTGTCTCAAAGGTAATTCTCTTCTCAAACCAAGGTAGACTATCTTACGGTGTAATCTAACACGTACAAATATGGGTTATAACAGATAGTCTGGGTTTGTTGGTGCCAGAAAATGTCACTCCATGCAGTTTTCTAAAAATGCTAGGGTTCAAGAAGAATGACGAGTTGGTTTGCTTAAAGATCCTACATCCCTTTTGAGTTTCTCTATGAGCGGTATGGGCACAACAAGTCATACCGGTTCCATCATGAGGAGTTAGCCATTACCTCCTTGGGATGGGTACACCGCCAGGTTTATGTCTTCATAGTCTGCTTCTTGGATTTGCTGGTCTTTCCTATGATACTAGCTAAGATGTACCGAGCCTTGGATCGGTGCAAACATGGATTTGGACATTTCGAAGGTTGCAATCTTCTACTGCAGGTTTGGCTGCTAGAACATTTTCAGAGGGGAAATTACCTCCAGGAGTTCTTGCGTATACCACTGAATGACTGCATCGCTAGTCATCATCCAAAGAAAATGACATTTGCTCCAGACAGGTTTTCGAAGCTTGGGAACGCTGGAGTTTGGGTACGTTTCTTCAGTAATCTGACAGACGAATAAGTGCATTGGATGTTTGAGTGGTTCCCTTGTAGAGAGTTCATCATCAGGTCCAAAGGGACCACTCATTTGGTGTTGATTGGGTTGTGAGGCATCTACCCTTACGCCCTATAAGGGAAATAAGGCAAGCCGAAAATAGCAGGCCATACCTCAGGTTTCAAATATGGTTCAGTATAAAGCAGACTTCAACGGAGATGTCATTCTGTCCAAATTCGAGGCCCAACACATGTGGAACCAAAAGATCATTGTATATGGGGAGACTATTGAACCAGACAGGTACCCCGCCGATCATATGTATTACTACCTCTCATGGTTGGAAGACGACATAATTAGGGATGTCAAACCGGGGGTCAAGCTGAAGGATAAAATTGTAGATGAGGTGGCTGAGGCTCAGGAAAAGTACAAGAGGCTATGAAAAAGAGTGTTCGAATATGAAGCTAAGCATCTGGAACAACATAAGGTGGATATGGAGGCGATCAAAGAATGGAAGGAGATCGCAATCAAGACGACAGAGAGGTTGGAGCACCTAGAGCAAGGGTTGACGGAGCTAGAGGGGAAGATGAGAAAGAGGCTATACGAGAATGAGGGGAGCTGGCGATGGATTACTTGCTACTAGACATGCGTGACCTGGGAAGTGTGATTGATGGAGTCAAAAAAGCAAAGCATGGAGAAGGTCCTTCTGGGACCAAATAGATTAGGAGAAAATGTTCTTTATTGCTTTTTAGTTAGATTTCGTAAGAATTTGATGTAATAAGGCTTCATGCCATTAGTGACTTCATATTATTATTTCGATTTAGTAAAGATTGATTTGATTTATTTTTGCATTAATGGAATGAAGCAACGTTGGCATGAATTTTCTCCAAGTCAATGTGTCACTTAGGCATACCCAGGGAACAATGCGGTCCCCAAATTAGGGGACACGAATTATTGCATGACCTTACGTGTTACTTAAATATTGCGAATACTCTTTCATTTCGTCTTACTGACTTGGTTACCTTTTAGTTTTTCTTTCTTTTGATTATTCCCATTCCCAAAGGTTGGTTCGTGCATTCTGGCATCGTCAGCATACCACACCAGATCCATAGGTCCTCCACCTAATGACCTCAAAAGCAAAGGCAAAGGCAAAGGGAAGATGGACCATTTAAGTGGTACTCGAAAGGACACGCTACCATTGCAGAGAATGTGGAAACTTCAAACAAAAGGAGTACGCCAGGATAGAATGAGTTGGTGTTGAGGTTGGGGCAGAAAATCTTGGAGCTACAAGGGGAGCTTGAGCAAGTCCGAATCTCGCAAACCTTTCCCTTACTCTGAACGTCCCGAACATCAACCATCAGAACACCACTATCCAGAATCAAACACCACCTCAAACACACAAACCCCAAATCCACCACCCTTAGCTCGACAAACCCTCTCGCAACACATCAACATCTCAACCCTGCACCCCCTCAAAACCTTAACCCTCCACCGTTACAAACCCCTCAACAACAACACCATCACACGATCTAGTATCCACAAACAACTACTTATCATACCCCTTAGAACATGCCACAACCTACCCCCGAGACACTTCAAACCTCTATTAATGATCACCCATATACTCAAGTCCCAGGAACGCACCAAGGCAACCCGATATATGTGGAGACCTTGCCACACACCCCACAGCAAATCTTATACATACTAGAACCAGCCGAGAAGGACCTGCTCATCCGGAATATGGTGGAAGAGCTAAAGAAGTTAACAGGAACAGTCTAGAGTGTTAAGGGTGGAAAAGGTGTTGAAGGCTTGAATTATGAAGACCTCTGTATCCAGCCAGACATGGAACTGCCGGAGGGTTACAAACCTCCTATGTTTGAGATGTTCGATGGCACTGGTGATCCTAAGGTGCATTTAAGAACCTACTGCGATAAGCTTGTAGGAGTGGGCAAGAATAAATAGATCCGTTTGAAACTATTCATGCAAAGTCTCACCGGGGATGCTTTATCCTGGTACATTAGTCAGAATCCAAAGAAGTGGGTGAACTAGGTAAGCATGGCATCGGATTTCATGGATAGATTTAGGTTCAACACAGAAAATGCGCCAGATGCTTTCTATAACCAGAACCTCAAGAAGAAGCCAACAAAACCTTCTCTGAGAGTGCTACTCGATGGAGATCAGAGGCCACCAAAGTGAGTTTACCATTAGAAGAGGAGCAAATGAACAAGTTGTTTATCAGAGCTCAGGATCCCCAGTACTATGAAATATTCATGGTTATATAGAATCACAAGTTCTCCGACATCATCAAGTTGGGAGAAAAAATAGAAGAGAGAACCAAGAGCAGTATGATGACTAATTTCGAGGCGCTGCAAGCCACAATAAAGCTTTACATTCTGGAGGTATTTCAAAGAAGATAGAAGTGGGTGCCGTTATGGTATCCTAGGGCCCTATGTCTCCCCTTACCTATCAGACATCTCCACCAACACATCAACCCTCACCTCCAAAATACCATTACCTCGCCACCACCTGCCATACCTATAATACCCATCCTGCATATTACCATTCACCTCCTCTCGCCCGTCAAAATTACCCAACGCCATGACCAAACTTCGACCGCAGAACTCCCAAACAATACACCCCTATAACCGAACCCATAGCCCAATTATATGAGAGACTGAAGGACGCTGGTTATGTCACTCCCATTCCTACTGCTTCTATTGAAAATCCTTCTCATTGGGTCAACCCCAACAAGACTTGTGCCTACCACTCGGGCATGAAGGGAATGAGAAATGTCGCATGTTGAAAGATAAGATCCAAACACTGATCGACACCAAGGTTATGTAGGCAAAGAAGTCCGTGCCGAATGTCTATAATAATCCTCTTCCTGATCACAGGGGTGAGAGAGTGAATGTGATAAAAACTGATGAAGAATGGGATCAGGAAGGATCCATCGGGCTTATCCAAAAAGGGGACGCTCCCAAAACATCTCCTATCACCCTCTCACCAATTTTGGTGCAAAAGAAGGCACCATTTGAGGTTGAGGTAGCTATGCCTTTCACTGTGATGGTAGCTCCAATGCCATCCTACAAGTCTGATGTTGTTCCATGGGATTATGTGGTAGAGCCAAGGAGAAAAGGAAATGACAAGATGGAAGAGACGTGTGCTGCACAAGGAAATGATTAGACCGGTAGGGTTTACATTCCAAAAATCTTGGAGGAACGAGTAAAGGGACCGCACCAAAACCACCTGTTGTGGAGGCAGGTATCGATGATCTTTGGAGGAAGGTACAGGCAAGGGAGTACTCTGTTGTTGATCACCTAAACAAAACTCCCACCCAAATATCTAGCTTGTCACTATTGCAAAACTCATGTGCACACAAGAATGCCTTGATGAAGGTGTTAAATGAAGCTTTGTACCTACCGGTATCACTAGTGGAGAAATGGAAAACATGGTGGGGCAAGTACTGGAGAGTCATAAGATTACTTTCCATGAAGATGAGCTACCGTTGAAAGGACTGAGTCATAACAAAGCATTACACATCACTGTGCAATATGAAGACAAGTTCATTGCTAGGGTTCTGATCGACGAGGGTTCAAGTCTGAACATATGCCCGCTGACTACTCTGAAAAGATTGGGTATAGGTCTGCACGAGATACGAATGGGAAGTATGAATGTGAAAGCATTCAATGGGTCTTAGAGAGCTACTATTGGAGAGATCAATGTGGATTTGAAGATGGGTCCAACCTGGTTCAATTTGGAGTTCCAGGTGCTGGATGTATCTGCTACCTATAAACTGTTACTAGAACGACCATGGATACACGCGGCTGGGGCAGTTACTTCTACTTTGCACTAGGCCATGATGTTTGAATGGAACCATCAGGAGGTGATTATCCATGGAGATGGAAGTAACCCTACCTACACCAACCAGACCGTGCCATCTATCGAGAATAAAAGGAAACTGGGAGGAGAGACATTCCACAACATTGACCGGATAAACGCAGTTGAGAAAGGGCGATGGTGGAGCAATAAGGTGCAAAGCATGCTGCTGTGGTTTGGGTACGAACCAGGCAAGGGTCTGGGTTCTAAGCTTCAAGGGATCACAGAACCAATACGACCACAATATCATGGCACAACCTTCGATCTCGGATATGAATACACTGTGCAAGAATATAATGATTGGATACCACCGTGGTATGACTTCTACTATCCATTGGAACAACCCATAGCACCGTTGTACCAGACATTCCGCCAAACTTGTGTGATTTGGGGATCTGAGGAAGATGAGGTTTTGGCCGGCATGAGGAACCTATTTTTTGCCGAGGAAAATATGGAACGCAGTGCAATCTTGGAGGAGGAGGAGGAAGACCTTACCATTCAGACGGTGGGAGATGGAGCTATTCTGAGGAACTGGACTGCTGCAGCATCCTGGGCTCGCCGAGCACCTGGGTAGCCTTGGCAGAACTAGCATGATTCATTTTAAAATTGTTTCTGGCACTTAAGACATTTTAAGTGTTTTGTTTTGAAACATCGAGTCATATTTGTTTGATAGTTTTTATGTTTTAATTAATGCATCGTTGCTTTTCGTTTATTTATATTATTATCTTTCTACATTCTTTTTCAGCATAATTATTACATATTCTAATGAACCTAAAACTGTGACATGTAATGAGACAACACAACATGAGGAAAGTGATTCGGAAGATTTGGAAGATGATATAATACTTGAGGAAATTGTCAAAGAAGTAGAGAATTTTGAGAACAAACCAAAGTCCAATCTAGAAGAAACTGAGGCAGTTAACTTAGGGGATTTTGAAACGGTCAAAGAAACTCGCATTAGCATTCATATGTCACCATCAGAGAAGGAAGAGTACATCAGATTTCTAAGGAAATATAAGGATATTTTCGCATAGTCTTACGACGACATGATAGGGTTAAGCACATCCATAGTGGCTCACAAGCTACCTACCAACCCTATGTGTACATTGGTAAAGCAGAAGCTCAGGAAATTCAAGCCAGATATGAGTTTGAAGATAAAATAGTAGGTTACCAAGCAGTCGAGTACCCAACCTGGCTAGCCAACATTGTGCCGGTACCAAAGAAGGATGGGAAAGTCAGGGTGTGCGTTGACTATCAGGATCTGAACAGAGCAAGTCCTAAGGACAATTTCACGTTGCCCAACATACACATACTGATCGAGAACTGCGCCACAATCCTTTGTGGATTGCTTCGGAGGATATTACCATATTTGGATGGACGAAGAAGATTCCAAAAAGACACCTTCATCACGCCGTGGGGAATATACTGCTACAAAATGATGCCGTTTGGTTTAAAGAACGTCAGGGCAACCTACATGAGGGCCATAACTACTCTTTTCCACAATATAATACAAGGAAATAGAGGTGTACATGGATGACATCATCATCAAGTCTAAGAGGAGTTCGGATCACATAACAGACCTGAGGAAGTTTTTCAACCGACTACGAAAGTACAATTTGAAGTTGAATCTTGAAAAATATGCTTTTGGAGTCCCTGCTGGGAAATTGCTAGGTTTCATTGTCAGTGCCCATGACATTGAGTTGGACCTATCAAAGATCAAGGCTATTCAGGACCTGCCACTGCCAAAGAGCAAGAAGGAAGTAATGAGTCTTCTAGGCCGCCTCAATTTACCAGCCGCTTTATAGCACAATCAACGGTAATATGTGATCCCCAATCTTCAAAATGCCGAGGAAAGATTCTACGACGAATTGGACTGAAGAGTGTCAAAAGGATTTTGATAAAATCAAGGAGTACTTGTCCAAGCCATCCGTGTTGGTCCCACCGGAGCTTGGGAGACCTTTATTGCTGTTCCTATCCATGTCGGATGGAGCCATTGGTTGCATCTTGGGGCAACATGATGAGACTGGAAGAAATGAGCAAGCAATATACTATCTAAGTAAGAAGTTCACACTTTACGAAGAACGATACTCTTTGTTAGAACGTACTTGTTGTGCCTTAACATGGATAGCCCAGAAATTGAGAAATTACTTCTGCGCATACACCATATACCTCATATCGAGGATGGATCCACTGAAATACATCTTTTAGAAATCCTTGCCTATGGGTAAGATAGAAAAATGGCAGATACTACTGAGTGAGTTCGACATCATCTATGTGACTCAGAAGGCGGTCAAGGGGCAAGCATTGGTCGACCACCTGGCAGAAAAACCCATGGACGGAGAACACGAACCATTTTGAAGACGTATTTTCCGACGAGGAAGTGTCGTTTATAGGAGAAGACATTGCTGAAGAATATGATGGCTGGAAGATGTTTTTTGACGTTGCCACAAACTTCAAAGGAGTAGGCATCAAGGCTATTATGGTATCAGAAATTGGTCAACATTATTCGGTATCCTCCAAGCTTAGGTTCCCGTACACCAACAACATGGCAGAATATGAGGCTTGCATCTTGGGGCTCAGGTTGGCTGTCGACATGAGTATTCAAGAATTGCTGGTAATTGGTGATTCATATCTGCTAATACATCAAGTACTTGGAGAATGGGCCACTAAAAACACCAAGATATTGTTGTACCTACATTGTGCGCAAGATCCAATCAAGAGGTTCACAAAGATAGAATTCAGAACGAGTTTGCAGATGCGCTGGCTACGTTGTCTTCCATGATACAACACCCAGACAAGAACTTTATTAATCCATCCCAATAGAGATCTATAAGCAGCCAGCTTATTGTGCCCATGTTGAAGAAGAGTTCTACCAATGTCAGGCACATGCTGATATGATACGGGTACCACCAACAAACTCAATGCGACGAGTTCACCCTAGCCTTTCTCTGCCTAGGGCATGGATGTCATCGGACCAATTGAACCTACTGCTTCCAACAGACACAGATTCATCTTGGTGGCCAAAGATTATTTCCCAAAATAAGTTGAAGCCGCTTCCTATAAAGCTGTGACTAAGAAGGCCATCGCAGATTTCGTCCGGGATCGTATTGTTTGCCGATTCAGAGTAACTGAGTCAATCATTACCAACAATGCTACCAATCTCAATAGTGATATAATGAAAGCCATGTGTGAGTCATTCAAAATCAAGCATCGGAACTCTACATCATATAGGCCACAAATGAATGGAGCCGTGAAAGTCACCAACAAGAATATAAAGAAGATATTAAGGAATATAGCGGATAACTGCAAGCAATGGCATGAGAAGCTACCTTTTGCCCTGCTTGGGTATCGCACCACGGTCCACATATCAACTAGGGCAACCCCCTATTTATTGGTCTACGGTACTGAAGCTCTCATACCCGCCGAATTGGAAATTCATTCCCTGAGGAATATACAAGAGGCCGAGCTCAACGATGCGGAATGAATAGAGAGCCGATGCGAGCAATTGGCTCTCATTGACGAAAATAGGATGAACACGGTATCTCACAGTCAAATCTACTAGAATAGAATGGCAAGGGCTTTCAACAAGAAGGTTAGACCGAGGCAATTCATACCAGGGAAATTGGTGTTGAAGCGGATCTTCCCGTATCAGGACGAAGCAAAAGGAGAATTCTCACCTAACTGGCAAGGTCCTTATATGGTTCACCAAGTACTGACAGGAGGAGCACTTATACTTGCAGAGATGGACGAGGAGATATGGCCAAAACCTATTAATCCGGACGCCGTCAAGAGATATTATGTTCGAGATTGTATTTGCACTTTCTTTTGATGTAACATGAACTACGCTTGACCTGATTCTCGTTTAAGAGGGGATACATAGGCAGCCCTCTGGGTTCAGTCACATCATAATAAAATCTTCATTCCCCTCTACAGTCAGGAACCGGGACAAAATTTTGAGTTTTCATCAATCCCATTACGTCAAGGATCGCCAAGAAGTGTATCGCTGGACGTATAAATCAAACTGCGGCAGAATTTTGAGGGAGTCCTCAAAATTCCGAGTTAAGAAGGTCGCAATGTCTCAAAGCATGTCATGGCCTATGATTCGACAAATTATTTACTTTTGTGCTTTACCTTTTAAAAGCAATTGAATTGTTTACAAATGATTTAACCATAAATGCATATTCTCGGAAAAAACCGCATTTTTTAGCAGCCAGATGTTACCCAGGGTGACTCAAACAAGGCGTCAAGACAGGAGCAAAGGCGAAATGAGGAATCGAGAGCACGAACCGACCTTTCCCCCAAAACTCACGATTTTTCTTTGGATGCAGGCATAATGGACATAACAAGCACGTCCACAACAAACATATATATAAAACAAGACCTCTATCCTCATACCAACAGAAGTCACTGAGCACAAACGTGTAAAGCTAAGAACCACTTTGCTTCTTCATATTTAATCGTCGCTTCTCTTTACATAGGGCTAAACACTGCCCTCATCACTACATAGGGCTAGGCACTACCCTCATTTCTCTGCATGAGACTAAACGCTGTCTCCATTATATTGCATGAGGCTAAGCACTACCTCCATTATTGCATAAGGCTAAATGTTGTCTTTCTCTGCATGAGACTAAGCATTGTCTCCATTACTTTGCATGAGGCTAAGCATTGCCTTCATTATTTCATAAGGCTAGGCGCTGCCTTCCTCTGCACAGGGCTAAGCACTGCCCTCATTATTACATAAGGCTAAACGTTGCCTTTCTCTGCATAGGGCTAAGCACTACCCTCATCTCTTACAAGGCTAAGCGCTGCCTTGTCTCGTTCTCGCATATGATTAAGCATCACCTGTTCCTTCTATCAGGAAATCAATATCAATGCATCCGTGCATTTCATGGGCTGAAACATCGCCACATTATCTGAGGGCGTAATAGTTTGAAGGCATCATCCTCATAGCCTAAAGATATGATGCTATGGTCTAAGGATCTCTCGAAACTGCACATCATTATTCAAAGGAGTCATAGTCCAGAGGCACCATCCTCATGGCTCGAGGACACCATTTCATGGCCTGTGAATCCCTTATCATACGCTTCATGGCCCAGGACGTCATGGTCTAAGGACATCATGCTCATCGTCCGAAAGACAACTCTCATTGTCCAAAGGAAATCTGCATCATGTTTAAATTTTCGCAATAACAACATATATTCACATGCATCATGTTTTAAGTTTTGCAGGTAACTCGGGAGGTAACCCTTCTACAAATAGGAGCAATTCTCACTCCAGTTTATGTTCACAATCTTTGATTGTCTCAAGGTAACCGATTATCAGCAATTGATTACTCTTTATTTCGTAACTGCTCAAACATTTGTCTGGTACATCCATAACGTCCAAAATCACATTCATAGTTCCACCTGAAATTGTCCGTTACTTATGACACTACCATATCCAGAGAAGATCCTTTTTTCGAAATGTACGCCCTTTTATAATAACTCCACCGGCTATTGTTTGCCTTTGGATCCGGAACTACACACGGCCTGATTCCCGTAACACCAGAGAAATGTAGGCAACTCAGGAGCCAGGGTTCGGCCCCCATTTTTTCAAAATACCTCATCCTCGTTCATTCAGACAAAATTGGTCATCATTTTCTTTACTCGACAACTCTTTCATCATTTTCAGGTAAAGAGGGGCAGTTGTTGATACCCAATTTTGTCCTCATATTTTATATACTTTCAAATGTCATTTTGCACTATTATCTAATTTATAAGGGTTATATAAGTATTTTCTACAATTTTAAAGCTTTTAAATTGATTTTTTGCATCTTAATTATTCAATATTCTACTAATTATTCCCCGAATTATTTTGAGTAGTTTAAATTATTTATTTATACCCACAAGCATATTTTATAATCATTTACTTCATTTTATATGATTGTATTTGCATTTTTTATTCTTATTTACTGCAATAATAGCCTAAACTTTACGATTAATTATATTTATTATTTTATTTAGGTCAAGGTAGTATTTTTTATATTTTACAATCTAAGCCATAATTTTAAAGTATTGAACTGCATAAATAGCATTTTTTTACATTTATTTAGCTATTTTATTGATTTATTTTTCCTAAATTGTTACTAGTTTCAATCCCAGCCCAATTTTATACCTATTTTTCAGATCAAAACAGGCCTAAAAACCTTAGCCCAATAACCCTTAACCCAGCACAAGCAGCCCATAACCCTATACCCATCTCCTGACCCGCCCCGTCTCTCTTAAATCTTGACTGTTAGTCTAACATGATCAACGGCCCACAATAGTCCCACCGTTTTTAATTAACCGCCCTAAACCCTAATCCTCACTTGTCTCTCCATAGCCGCCCTCACACGCTCTCTTCTCTCTCAGAGACTAAACCCTAGCCGACCTAAAAGATCCCCCATCACCCTTCCTTATACGCGCTCATACGCGGATTTTACTTACCTTCTCTGTTATTCTCGCTTAGTTATGGTAGCTTCGTTACCATTCCACTTATGGCAAGTCCGATTCTCATAAATATTGCTTTGACCGTATGGGTCTGGATGCGATTGTGGCTTTATACACTCAGAAAGAGGAAATTTCTTCTTGATTATGTCATATCTCCGTTGATTCCATCGTGATTAGGGTTTATAGACGATTTGTCCTAAGTTCGATTCCAATAAGGGTTTGAAATTCTTGCTTCCTTTACTGATTCAAGTGTGTTTCGGTCCACTAATCCGCTCTAAAAGCCCCAAGTCGATGCCAAACAATCCGAAACTAGTCAAATGTTATATAATTTGATCAATATATACTCAAAAGTTCATAATTTAGCTATTAGAATAATTACCCAACCCAAATTGAAAGATTCCTAAAATTCAGCCCCCCTCCCTACGGACCCACGTGCCCGGATTTCAGAAATTTTTGAATATAATTGTTACTCATAGCCTCACAAACTCAAATATATAATTTTACCTAGTTTTGTAACCATTTTCTTGGTCAAATCCCATTTTTATCAAAACTTAAGTTTTTTAACTAAACCCATAATTTCTAGAATTTGCATGTTAAGAATCTACCCAAAATCCGCGTATAAAACTCACATTAAGTAGTAATTTTACTTACCTCACGATAATGGGTGAAAAATCCCTCTTTAAGAGCTCTACAATCGACCACCCCAAGTGAAAATGAGAAAAAAGAACCTACGTCTAATTTAAATGCACCATCACTGCCCTCAGCGATTTCGCACCTGCGGAAGCATCGCCGCTTCTGCGATCGATTGTCCGCATCTGCAGAACACGCATGGCCCAAGACTGATCGCACCTATGGCCAAGCTCCACATCTGTGAGCCTGCTTCTGTGGCTCGCCTCGTGCACCTGCGACCATGGCCATGATGCCTCCCTCGGCATTTGCGGTCCCTCCATCGTAGAAGCGAGTTCACTTATGCGGGCATTGACCAGACCACTCGCAGCCACTTCTGTGATTGTTGGCTCGCTCCTGTGAGCTCGCACCTGCGGCTAATTCCTCGAAGGTGCGAAAACACTAGACCTGAAGCCACCAGCAGTCCCTTAAGTCCAAATCCGAGTCCGATTCCAATCCGTTTCGCATTCGGGGCCCCCGAGACCCTATCCAATTACACTCACACATCCAACAACATAATACGGACTCGCTCGCGTGGTCGAAACATCAAAATAACATCTTGAAATACGAATCAGATGCCAAACGCATGTATTCGACATGAAACTCAAAAACTTTTAAAAACACTTACGCGCGTCCGATTCCTATCAAATCAACTCTGAATGATGCCAAATTTTGCATGCAAGTCTTAAATCACCATACGGAACTATTCCTAAACACGAAATCTCAAACGGATCTCGATAACGCCAAAGTCTACTCCAAACCAACTTAAAGAACTTGGAAAACCTTCAATGCGCCAACTTTCAATATTAAGTGCCGAAATATTCCTGGTCATCCAAAACCCGATCCGAACACACTCCCAAGTCCAAAATCATCATACGAACCTATTGGAACCTTCAAATCACGGTTCCAAGGTCATTTACTCAAAACGTTGACTCAAGGAAAACTTAACTATTATAGGCTACTATTAAGGAACTAAGAGTTCCGATTTCAACCCTCACCCTTCCAAACCTAAACCAGCCATCTCCGCAGGTCAAAAAACAGTAAAACACATATGGGAAGTCTTAATTAGGGGAACGAGGATCTAGAAAGTAAAACGGCTGGTCGGATCTTTACACCCCAGGTCCCCATCTAAACATACCAACAAGTCCTAAAACACGATACGAACTTAGTCGAGGCCTCATATCTCATCAAACAACATCAAAAACACGAATCGCACCCCAATTCAAGCCTAATGAAACTAATGAATTTCCAACTTCTACAATCGATGCCGAAACCTATAAAATCAACTCCGATTGACGTCAAATTTTGCAAGTAAGTCATAAATGATACAACGGACCTATTTCAACTTTAGGAACCAAAATCCGAGTCCAGCAACCACAAAGTTAACTCTCGGTCAAACTTCTCAACTTTCCAAACTTCAACTTTTCCAACTTTCGCCAATTCAAGCCAAAATCACCTACAGACCTCCAAATCAATATCCGGACACACTCTTAAGTCCAAAATCACCATACGGAGCTATCAGAACCATCAAAACTCCATCTGATGTCATTTACACACTAGTAAACATTCGGTAAACTCTTTCAATTTAGGCTTCTAACCTTGGCATTAAGTGTCCTAGTCCATTCCGAAACATCTCCGGAACCAAACCAATTACCCTGGAAAGTCACATAACAACAAATGAGCATAGAATAAGCAATAAATGGGGGAATGGGGCTACAATAATCACAATAACCAGCCAGGTCGTTACATTCTCCCTCTCTTTAATAAACGTTTGTCCTCGGGCCTACATCTACTGGGAAGAAGAAGAGTCGCAGGTAGAACAATTAAGAGAGCAACACTGGATGAAGTGCACTGCATGGGAACTAATTCATAAAAATAGGGTTATAAGATAGTGGTTTAATGTTTTTCTCGTATGGTTAATACAACACAACCCAGTACTGGGCAACTATATTTTTCGGAAAAAATGGTTAAATGTACGGATTGAAGGTAGGACTTTAAATATCAAGATAGGGGTTGAAGGTAGGGTTTTAAGTTGCAAACTGGATTTTTTTCGCTTTTAGTAATGTCAAGATGTGAGTATTTTAGTTCATAGTTTTGTACTGGTTTTATTGTTGTCAAGTCTTTCACTTATGTACTAGTTGCAACTAGTCACATTTTGTTAGTTTAGTCCTCTAAATTCAAAGCAAGTAACAATAATGAAGCATTTAGCAATGACAATTATAATACTACACGTTTAAACTCATTACATAAGAAAGTCAATAAGTTCAAAATGAATTTATCTCAAATCAAATTAAATAAGTTCCAAACTTAAATCATCTCAAACTAAATGGTCAAGTCTTCCACTTCCCAGTTTGCTTCATTGTTTAGATCAGGCAAGCTACTCTATGGTGGTACTGTTGCATCATCTTGCTGTAATTAGAATAGAGAATACTAATAAGCATAAGCAATGTATTTACATAAAAAAAAAATAATTAATTTAATTTGTTATACTTTACCTCAATTCCTTTCGCTAGCCGAGGAGTTCCTTCACTTCTACCATCACCTCTACCACTACTTCTACCATGTCCTGTACCACCACCTCTACCACCACCTCTAACCCTCCTATTACCTCTAACTCCATTTCCACCACCCGTTTGTGAACTTGCAAAGTATGAGTCAATTCGCCCTATATATCTATTCAACCTTAGACGTCCACGAGAAGCTACGTATCTAGGATCTCTTATATTCCTTTCTTCACCCTCACCCTCACCCTTACCCTCACCCTCACCCACACCATCATGTATATCTTCCAATTCCCAGTTTGAAACTATCATATCATCCCAATTAAAAGGTCATGCTTCAATTTGTTCAAATCATAGTTAATATATTGCCTTATCACTTCAGTGTCCAACGCAATATCACAAACCCATTCAAAATGCTTCAATAGTTCCATGTACATCATGTATTCAGAAGTCATACGTTGGTAACATCCTAGAAAGAAACGTTTCAAATGTGGACGAACAACATCTCTTCTCCACCTTTTCAATATATACCTCTCATTAAAGTTCTCAATCCTCTTATAAGATAACACATTAAGTATATGGCAGCATAGAATAACTCTTTTTTCAAACCACTTGCACCTGCAACTTAGATATTCGCCAATAGGTGTATATTCAACCATGAAGACAAATAGATCTCTAGTGTTAAAACTCCTGAGCGAATAATCAGTTATAATGTATTTCTCCACTCCAGGGTTTTCTTGATGATCTTCAGGGGTGCTAATTTCATAATGGTACAGTTTCCTTAACTGTACTTGAAAAAATTCAAATACTTCACGAGTATAACATGCTTGAAGTTTTTACTCCCATGCGAATTCAGACAAACATTTTGGTTCAAAGCACCTTGACCTATATTTAGCTTCCAATTATCTTAACTCTTATGGCTAACTCATAGCTTCAAAGTGCTTTGGCGGGTGATAAATCCATTAAAGAAATCATGCATTCCTTCACTTATTTGTGTGGACAACATGCCAGCCCAAAAGTGGTCATTTTTTAGGTATACAGGGACCCATTTTTCCTTCTCCAAATAAAGCTTATAAAATCAATCCCTTCTATCTAAGCTATATTTTGCAATATAATCAGTACATCTTCTCTCAAACTCAGCAACGTTAATGCTATCAAAGACTAAAGCCTTAAATTTTGTCTTTGCAATCTTACTATGAGGAACTCCACTTAACTTCATAGGCAACTTTGCGAATATGTGTCATATACAATATTTATGTACCGTATTTGGCATCAATGCATTGATACATCCTTAATACTATCACATTGGTCAGTCATAATAGCAAATGGATGAACATTGCTTAGAGCCCCAAGCCATGTAGAGAGCCATTTTGTAACTTGTTATATCCTTACTAACATAAGAGCGCATCCCAAAAGTATGAACTGCCTGTGCTGATTGACACCAAAAAATAAAGCAAATGGCATATTGTATTGATTCACAAGGTATGTGGTATCAAGGCATATTACATCATGGAACTCCTCATATGCAACCTTAGAGTGTGAATGAACCCATAGGACATTACAAAGTCGACCAAAACTATCCACATATACGGAGAAGTAAAATTCCCTAACTTTTTGTTACATGTCGCTAAAGAACATGAGTAATGATTGTGTGTCCCCTTCTTGCAATTGAAGCTTTCTACTCTTTAGAATATAATCTCTACGGTACTATGGTGTACAACCCAAAATTTTCGGGCCACCAACAAGTACTCCAGCAACTCTTATATGTTTTTGAGGGTCTTAAGCAAGCAATATCTTTGGCTATAAGAGCTCTCTTAAGAGAATTCTAAGCGACCTGTATCCAGCCATTAATTTCGATAGCGCTGGTTCCAATTGATGATTATGCTTTTTAACCACCTTTGAAACACGCCATGAACCATTCTCCTCCAAAATTCCATTTATCCTAGCACGACAATTCTCCCTCTTGGTAACATACTTATTCCTTAGTTTCGTAAACCTATCACAACCATATTGCACTTGCCTTACAATATCACCACCTCTTTTGTTTGATGTTCTTTTGACAATACAAAATCCTGATAATCTTGCATGTTCTTTGTTAAAATCAAACATAACATCCTTATTATTAAACCGCATTCTAGTAATTGGACCTATTACTATATCTTCTTCATTAAACTCATTAGACATTTTCCTGTCATTTCCACCTTCTCTCTCTTCCTCTAATTAATGACTGTCGTCGTCGTCATCATCATCATCATCATTATCATCATCATCATCATCAGCAGCAGCAGCAGCATCGTCACCATGATCTTCTCCATCATTAAAGTTGCCATCTAAATCAATATTGACCCACTCATCTCCATTCATCAAATTGTCGTCTGAATTCAACCCTAAAGATATGTGTAATGCATTCCTTAGTTGCTCCGACCTAGTTTCTAGGTTGTTGTTCAAGTTTAATTGGCTTCGAAATAGTTTCTTGGTTAGCATTCATGTTTAGGTTAATGGAAGGGTGGTGAATTATGTGTTTAATAAAAGCTAACTTATCATATGTGTATGGTATAACAAGGTTTACTCGAATTTATATACATATAAATTTTTATTTAACAATATATGTATACATATGAAGGCTTTTGATCTTCCCATCCGTATAAATTTTATTTTAAAAAATATATATAACAGTATACGTATACATACGAAGGCTTTTGATCTTCACATGAGAGAATGATGATTTTATGGGATCAGCATTTTGGGATAATTAAATAGTTATTAGTTTGTTTGGGACGAAAATATTTGGAGGGAAATAATGTCTACTAAGCCTTATATGAAATAAGGGTTTTAAGATCTTTACACGGGTATGGCCATCGTTGGGCCATTATTAGCGTGGTCAAATAGCAACTCTCATAATTTAAATTAAATTAATACTCCAACAAGTGCTTTAGCTTGCTTTCGGAAAGTGCGAAATGCGTGGATCTTTGAGTCAAATCCATTTCTATAATCAAGTCCTAAGATTATAATCATTGGTTTAATCATTAACGAAACAGTCCTTTATTTAGCAGGCTTTTAATGCAAACCTAAACATATTTATTATTTACTTCCAATACATGTGGAGATGTAGCATAAAAATGAAGGAATCAAATTTAAAATAAATCATCTAATAAACTCATGAAATTTAGTTACTTTTTTTAAAAAAAGAATCTTTTTAAGTGGCTGGATAACCTTTTGAATACTGAGGGAAATTTCGGAGGGGGAGTCATCTAGATGAGTGGTCATCTCTTTTTCAGTCCATGATCTTTGGTTATTTATCTATCTCTGTATCCTTATTTATATTTTTCTGTTATGAGTTTAAATTTTCTCATTAATGTAGAATTTCTATAATATATGTAGTGTAATTTTGCGAAATGTAATAACTTATAATTTTAGCTTGTAACTATTATCAGATATTGCACATGATAAGTATTCTGAGTAGCTTGAACAAGTTCTGTCTTGCCTTTGTGTTGTGCATATACTTGGTAATTAATAAAATTTCTTTAATTACCAAAAGAAATATTTGTTTACAATTTTTTTACCCCCTCAATTTAAGAGGAGATAAGAAAGTAAAATAAGTATCATTCAACTAATGAAAATTATTTATGAAAGTCATTTTACTTTGTTTTGTAACCGGAAAGTCATCATACTTTGCACTTTGTAACTCAAAAGTCACTCAATACATTATTGCCATATTAAATATTATTTTTTATATTTTTTTTAACTCAATCATTTAAACAATAAAAAAACACTCATTTAAACCGTGACTCAACCCGCTCTCTGACCCGACCCACTTTCTCTTATTTTTGTTGCAAAAAACGTAAATATTACTTTGTTATTAATTATCTTGATTTTCAATATACTGGTTTAAACAAATTATTAAATCAATTCGACTAGAAATGATCGTCTAGTAACATTATCTTTACTATAAGCAATGCGCGTTCTTGTACTAAAGTATCGAGGATATTGTCTTTTAATTTACTCTTATATTGATATTTCTCAATCAAAATTTCAAGCATAAATACTTTTTTCATTTTTTCTTCCTCCTTTTTATTTTCTTCCACTTCAACGCTGCTAATTTTCTTATTTCACTTTCAAATTTTAACTCCTCTAGTTTGTTAAGATTAATTCTTTATTCTCTATTTAATATTTTGCTTAAACAAATGTATACATTCAGTATAATTATATTGAGAACCAATCTACATCAAAGTTATATTTATGTTTTTTATAACAGAAATAAGAGAAAATGGGTCGGGTCATGGAACGGTTGAGACATGATTTAAATGGATTTTTTAATTTTTTAAATGGTTGGGCAGAAAAGAAATATGAAAAATAATGTTTAATAAAGCCCTAAAAGTGTTGAGTGACTTTTGAGTTACAACGTGCAAAGTATAATGACTTTCCAATTATGAAAACAAAGTACAGTGACTTTCATAGACAATTTCTATTAGTTCAGTAACCATATGAGAAATTGACTCTTTCTTTTAATGGATAATGGACAAACTCTTAGAATTGAAACTACACAGTATAGCTACTCTAAAGACTAATAGCCAGCAAAATATATTTTTTATACATAATCGATGGATATTTGTTGTATATCGGCTAGCGAATTAATATTTTTTAATCGACTGACCAAATACGTAACTTATTTCATTAGTATCCAACTGAAGCCCAGTTATGTTTATGCTCATGGTGACCCAGAATCTAGCATTTCAGCTTGGAAAAATATCAGTTATGTTCATTTATAAGTAGTTTATTGTAAACATTGGTCAATTCATAAAATATTATTAATATTAGCCAAATATTATCATTATTAGCCAATTAGCTATTTTTAGCCAAAAATAGATCAAACTTTTGCTTTCTTATAAGTGGGTATTATTAGAACAGATTGAGTACATTTTTAGGAGCTTGAATCTCAGTTTTGGGATGATTTAGTGGAGTTTTGAGATGGTTTGAATTGAAAATTCGAAGTAGAAGATGAACATGAAAAAAATGATATGTGTATCATACTGTGTATCATATACGTATCATATTTGTATCAAATGTTTATTACATGTATATCTATTTATACTTGTGTGTGAGATACATGTGTCGCAGAAGAAGTTTTTTAACTCGATTTTAACTACGAATTTGATACCAAACAGTCCAAATCTTCCTCAAATTTTGTATATTGACTCATCTATATGTTTTCAATGAATCTCAACCATACCCATTGAAAAAAGTCCTTTTTCGCTTACACCTTGTTTGGATTGTTGTTATATGTCGTTTCATAATGTATCGTATTGTATTATACTGCATTATATTGTATTATTTGATGAACATAACGTTTGAATAGATATTGTTTGTCGTCGTTTCATGATGTCACACACTAACAATATGAAAAATAAACTTGCAATATAACTAAGAAAAAATAGGATACGGAGTAGAATTATTATATAAAAAAGTAGAAAAAATGATAAAATATGTGGGCAAGATGAGAAAAAAAAGTAAGGCAAATCCGTCGTTTCATAAAATGACACGTTTCGTCGTTACGTAACGAGGGACTTAACGATACGATACAATAAAATTTAAGTAACAATCAAAATAAACATTGTATGTAAAGTAACAAAATAATACAATACAATAGGTAACAACCATCAAAACAAGTTGTTAGATTTTTGGAATCATATATATATATATATATATATATCATCATCATCATCTTATTTGATATCTTATCCATGAAATTTTTTTTCTGTTTTGTATTTAATATTGATAATCACGCTTAAAAATATGGAAGGAGTGATGTTTTTAAGTGTAGTAGTGATGTTTTTAAGCTCGATTATCTCTGAATTTGACTAACATCATCGTCTAGTGGTGTCCAATGTATTCCAACCATACGCACACAAAAATAACTACATAAAAAGTTTCATGTTTCAAATGAGTCTTTAATGATATCTTCTTCGAAAGATTATAGATTATATAGATGTGTATATATGAAATGTATAAAATTTTATTTTCGTTCTGTTTTGAAGACAAAACAAGAAAAACCGAAAGGAAAAGGTTATTTATTATTTTGTGGCATGAATTATCTTTTTGTATTTTAAAGAAATTCATTATCTCTATAGGTTTAGGAAAACTCATTGTCCTGTAGATTTGAAAAAGGAAAACATATTGTCCTTGTCAAATTAGGAAACCTTTCTATTATAGGTTTGTGACTATTTGAGATCTATATATAGGAGTTGTAGTTGGGAATTCTATAGATTGTATTGTGTTTTTCTTCTCATTCATAATGGAAAACTCTCTCTGCTTATGCCCCGAGGATTAGGCTTAGCCGAACCTCCTTAAATCCTTGTGTTGATTTTTCTTCTCTATTTGTTTTGTCTGTTATTTTGTGCTAGTTAGCCCACGATCTTCCGCAACAATTAGTATCAGAGCAAGGTTTGGGTTTCTACATATAATCTAGGGTTAAGATGTCTTCATCATCTTCAACAAATTACGAAGTAGATAAATTTGACGGGGTTTCTAGTTTCAGTCTACGGAAGATTACGATGAACTCGTCCATGGTGTTACAAAGGTTATGGAAGGCAATTGATGAGGATTTTCCTGAAGAGATGATAGTGACAAAGAAGGCGGACCTGAAGGAGAGGGCTTTGAGTACGATTTTCATGAGCGTTATAGATTGCGTTCTTCGGAAATTGCTGAAGAAACTTCTGCAGCAACAGCATGAAGAAGCTGGAAGATCTATATTCTAAGAAATCGCTAATTAACCGCCTCTACTTGAAAAAGAAGTTATACAATCTCCGTATGAACGAAGGTACATCTGTTAAAACTCACCTTGATGAGTTTATTTCAATTATAATGGACCTGAAGAACGTGGATAAAAAATTGAGGGTGAGGATCAGGCCTTGATTGTGTTATGTTCTTTACCACCATCGTATGATACTTTTTCCAATACGCTGCTATATGAGAAAGACAGCGTCACTGAAAGATGTTAGTAATGCACTAAAATCTAAAAAGTTGAAAAAGAGCTTTCTAGACAACAGAATTGAGGGCGAGGGTCTTGTGATTAGAGGAAGAAAACAATAAAGGGACTTTAACAGGAAAAAGTCCATTGCTAGATCTAAGTCTAGAGCACGGAAGCAAAACTGTTATGAGTGCGGGAGCAAGATCACTACAAGAGAGAGTGTCCCGAGCTGAAAGAGAAAAAAGGAAAGCAGAAAGTAGATAATTATGCAAATGTTGTTAACACTGGCAATAATTCTGATGATAGTGACTATGTAGGGGAACTCTGTTCTGTGAGTTCTAGTCATGGGCAGAACTCTTGGATTCTTGATTCTAGTGCTACTTTCCGCATGTGTCCACACAAGAATTAGTTTGCAACTTACAAGCAAATGAGTGGGACTGCCTACATAGGAGATGATAATCCATTACCAAAAAAGGGAATTGGTAACATCAAATTGAGAATGTTCGATGGAATATCAGAAACACTGAGTGTTGGCATATTCCTCCGATAAAGAGAAATTTGATTTTTCTTTCGACTTTGGATGATCAAGGGTATAAATTTTACTCCGAGAATGGAATACTTAAAGTGGGTAAAGGCTCCATGGTACTCATGAAGGGTAAACTGCATTCTAAATTGTATCATCTTCAGGCCAGTGTAGTTGAGGGGGAAGTTGTTGTAGCTTCTGGGAAAAGTGATCTGAATCTGTCTCAGTTATGGCTCTTGCGACTTGGTCATATGAGTGATAAGGGATTGTCTTTGTTGAGTAAGCAGAATTTGCTGAACGGGTACAAAAATCAAGTTTTGAATTTTTGTGAGCATTGTGTGTTTGGTAAACAGACAAGACTAAAGTTCAGCAAGAAGACCGAGCACAAGACCAGAGACAAATTAGATTATACACATTAAGACTTGTGGGGTCCAGGTAGAGTTCCCTCCAAGAGTGGTGCCAGGTATTTTATGACTTTGATTGATGATTACTCAAGGATGGTGTGGGTGTATTTTCTGAAAACAAAAGATGAGGCGTTTCCGACGTTTGTTAAATGGAAGACGATGGTTGAGAGGCAGACGGAAAGAAAAGTTAAGCGTCTTCGAACTGACAATGGGTTGGAATTTTGCAATTCTGAGTTCGATAATTTCTGCACCAAAGAGGGCATAGTGAGACACAACACTTGTGTTGGAACACCATAACAAAATGGTATTGCAGAACGTACGAATAGAACGCTTTGTGATAGGGCACGAAACATGCTTTCACACTAATGTGTTAGCAAGGATTTTGGGCTGAAACAATCAATACAGCTTGTTATTTGGTCAACAGATCGTTATTCAAATTAAGGATATTTGGTTGTCCTGCTTATGCTCATGTGAGGGATGAAAAACTTGAGCCGAGGGAAAAAAAAGTACATATTTCTAGGGTATGCAACTGGAGTGAAAGGTTATAGGTTGTGGTGCACAGATTAAAAGATTTCAGGTCTAATTATCAGTAGGGATGTAACATTCAATGAATCTGCCTCACTAAACAGTCAGAGGGAGAAGGCAATAGCAGAAACAGATCGTGGTGTCGGTGACTGCATAGAGCTATATATTGAATCTCCACTAGCTCAACCCAGTAGTTCTAAAGTAGAGGAAGTGGAGGAGGTACAAAATATCGATCAAGATGATAATGTTGATGCACCTGCGCAACAACAACCATATAACACTGCCACATGCAGAGAGAAGAGAGTGATCAACTGACCGCAAAGGTTTGCAAACGTAGTTGATGGGAATCTTCTTGGATATATAAATCCTTTGGGATTTGCTTTAAACAGTTGATGCATTTGAGTGTTATATCTATCCAGAAGCTATTCCGAGTACAGAACCAAATCGACGGATTAGTGCTATGGCTAAAGAGATTGAGTCTCTTAACAAGTTTAGGCGTTACCTAGACTTGGTTGATGTGTGCGGCAATGGGTAGAGCCCTTGAGAGGGCTGAGGGCAAGGTAGAGAGACATTGTTCCTGTTGATGAAGAGAATTCAAGCTAAGGGGAAGATTTGTTATTTTGTGGCTTGAATTATTTCCTTGTATATTTAGGAAATCCATAATCCCTATAGGTTTAGGAAAACCCATAGTCCTAATAAATTTGAGAAAGGAAAACCTATTGTCCTTGTCAAATTGGGAAACCTTTCTATTATAGGTTTCTGACTATTTAGGATCTATATATAGGGGTTGTAGTTGGGGATTCTATAGATTGTATTGTCCTTTTCTTGTCATTCATAGTGGAAAACTCTCTCTGCTTCTGCCCCGAGCATTAGGCTTAGCCGAACCTCGTTAAATCGTTGTGTTGATTTTTCTTCTCTATTTGCTTTTGTGTAATTGTGTGCTAGTTAACCCACGATCCTCCGCAACACTATGTTTGTAACCGCAGTCACTGGCAAAATTATTTTTGGTCACCTGTGATGACCCGATAGATCATCTAGAGTTTTAAGCCCTAATTATGTGTTTTAAAATCTCACATAGCTCCTTTTGCCTTTCTCAATTTGCATGCACGGTCCATGTCTTTTTTCGGAAGGCTTTTATGTGAAATACTGATTAAAATGTGAATTCGTGCCTTAAAAATCTATTTGAGTTGACTTCAATCAACGTTTTGAGCAAACGAACCCGGATCAATATTTTAACGGTCCCCGTGAGTTCATATCGTGATTTAGAAATTGGGCGTATGCCCGGAATCGAATTCGGGGGTCCCTAGATTGAGTTATCGCAATTTGTCAAAAATTTGAAGTTTAAAGATTTAAATAATTTAAAGATTTGACCAAAGTTTGAATTTATTGCTACCAGGTCCGGATTTTAATTCTGGAGCTTGGTATAGGTTCATTATTATATTTATGACTTGTCTGCAAAATTTGGTGCAAAATGGAGTTGGTTTGATGTGATTCGGACGTCCGGTTGTTAAAATAGAAGTTCTTAAGTTTCATTGAAAATTTCATTTGATTTGGTATCCGATTCGTAGTTCTAGATGTTATTTTGGTGTTTTGATCACGTGACCGAGTTCGTATGAGATTTTTGGACTTGTGTCGTTCAGTTTGCGAGTTTCAGATAGGCTACGAAGTGATTTCTTGAACTTAGAGGAATGCTGGTGCATCAGGTCTGCAGATTTCGCAATTGCTAGGTCTGGCTCGCAAATGCGAGCCTCGAATTTACGAAGAAATTCGCATTTGCGATGGGCACTGGGGGGG
>MCJB01049938.1:24930-37139 GCA_002018475.1 Nicotiana obtusifolia
GGGGGGGGGGGGGAGCTTGTTCACATTTGTGATCAATTTGGTCGCATTTGCGATAAGGCCCAGTTCGCATTTGCGAATAAATCATCACAAATGCGATGGTAGCAGAAATGTGAAGACTCCGCAATTGCAAAGGAAATCTCGCATTTGCTTTTGCGAACCCCGGGTTGCAATTGCGACATATACAACTGGGTAAAAGCTGAGTTAGACGGGATTTTTTTTATTCTTTCAATTTTTCAACCCTAAAAACCTTATAGGCGATTTTTTCAAGAGCTTTTCTTCCCCAATTCATTAGTAAGTGACTCTAACCTAGTTTCTTTCAATTACCTTACATTTCATAAGATTTCAGCCTTAAATCTAGGATTTTTATAGTAGAAATTGGGGATTTGGGTAGAACTAGAGATTTTTATAAAATTAGAATTTAGACCTCGAATTGAGGTCGGATTTCGAAATAAATTACATACCCGGGCTAGGGATGAATGGGTAATCAGGTTTTGATCTGAATTTCGGATTTGGACCAAGCGGGCCTGGGATTGACTTTTTTTGACCTTTTCAACAATGACATAAATTGAACCTCTTTCATTCGTGGGTAGTTCCTAAGGCTTATTTTGAATCATTTGGTTAATAAATTGCTAGATTTGGTTGGTTCGGAGGCTGGTTCGAAAGGCAAGGTTGTGGTTGGACTTTGAGTCGATTTTGGAGCGAGGTAAGTGTCGTGGTTAACCTTAACTTGAGGGATTAGGACTTGTTTGCCTATTTGTTTCGTGTTTAAATGTTTGGGTACAACGTATATGTAAGGTGACGACTACTTATGCATTGTTGTTGGTTAAAGCATGCGGGTGGGACTTGTTTCTTGTAATTTACATCCTTCTTTGATTATGGTATCCGTGCTTAGACTAGTTTATTGCTTAATTGATCGTTCTTTCCGTATTTATGAACTATTTGTGATAATTGAGTAATTTTGAAAGTTGAGGTTTGGTATTGTGGAACTGTTGTTGACGTAAGGTTTATTCTAGCTTATTCTATCTCCCCAAATGTTATAAATTCATTGTTGCATGGTAAGGGAGAGTGTTAAAGCATGAAGGGTGATGTCGTGCTGATTATTGTTTCATTTATTGATTAATTCATAGTAAGGAAGAGAGTTAAAGCACGAAGGGTGATGCCGTGCCGTATTTATCATTTCATGATGAAATTGAGAGTTAAAGCACGAAGGGTGATGGCGTGCCGTATTTATCGTTTTATGATGAAATTGAGAGTAAAAGCATGAAGGGTGATGTCGTGCCGTATTTATCATTTTATGGAAGAGTGAGAGTAAAAGCACGAAGGGTGATGTCGTGCCATTATTGTTGTTCCATGGTGAGGTTGAAAGTAAAAGCACGATGGGTGATGTCGTGCAGTTTTTATTCATTATGTTATCCGTTTCCATTGGTTGGTGATTTACTTGACGGTTTTATGTTGTTATTTCTGTTATAGCTATCGTATCATGTTCCCCTTCACGTGCCCCCTCCCAATAGTACGTGTTTAATCTTTTTTGTTGTTATGTTGTACGTATATTTTCGTTTGCACAGGTTTAATTACGTGGGTGTTCTGTCATAACCCCGTCACTACCTCCTCGAGGTTAGGCTCGACACTTACGGAGTACATTGGGTCGGTTGTACTCATACTATACTCTGCACTTCTTGTGCAGATTTTGGTACTGGTCCCAGCTGTCCATGAGGTGCATCAGCTCGGATTAGCTTATTTGGAGACTCGAGGTAGATCTGCTGCGTCCGTAGACCTTGAAGTCCCCTTCCTCTTTCCTTATTTACTGTTCATTTCATTCGAGATAGTTGTATTTATTTCAGGCTGTATTTGTTGAACCACTAGAAGTTCGTGTACTTGTGACTCCAGATCCGGGTTGTACTTAGATAATGAAATTATTATGTTATATCGTATTTGTTTTAGCTTCATTTCTGTTTAATTGGTTAAATTGTTCGAAGTATTTAAAAATTGGCAAAAGAATTACTCTAACGTTGACTTGCCTAGCGAGTAAAATATTAGGCGCCATCACAGTTCCGAAAGTAGAAATTCCGAATCGTGATCACGGGTTGCAAAATTGACTTGTTGGCTGACGGGGTGCCAATTTGTTTTTAAAATGGTACATTTTAATATTCATCTACTATAATAAACGCTGAAAATTAAAAGAAGATAGCAGCACACTATAACGGAGCCAAGATTTTGTAAAGCCCATGATAGACTAGTTCAATGATTCCATACAGGTAAATATTTTCTCTAAAAACAAACGGTGTTTCTATGCTTTCCTTTTTCTTTTAGGTCTAATTGGAGTGATTCCACAATTTGTAACCAAAGTTCATTATCAGTGAATGCGTAATTTTGTAGCTCAATAGCATATGATTGCTTTTTAAATTTTAAGTTGACAAGAGATCCTTGGTTCCAAACCAATTCGAGATGGATAAATTATACAAAACTAACTCAAGAATGAAAAGTTCTTGTAAAGTTGTGGTTAAGTAGGCAGTTTCTGAATTTTATACAAGCAATTAAAGGTACTTGAATTGTAACTCATAGCATCTCGTATAACATATCAATTTTATTAATTATACTAAATTTACATCATTTTTGAGTATGTGTTGAATTCGAATAATTCTTTCCATTGAGTAACCCTTTATCCGTCATAACTCTAAAACCAAGGTTCTTTTCTTATATATATTTTACAAAACTACTTTCTAAATTGTTGAAAAAGTGTGATATTCTTGTTGAACGATGCACCAACAGAAATTATAATCTTCCTGTTTAACTAAAATGAGACGAGTTTCTTAATTTTATTTATTTATTTATCCTGTAGTAGTGGACTAGTGGTTTCCTCACGAACAATATCATTAATATCTTAAAGTAAGACAATTTTCCAGTTTCACTCTAGATGTAGTTTTTAATTATAAGCAAATGACTATTGACAGAGATTTCCAATATCTCCACCTCACATAGATGCGTGCCCACCATTTCGGTTCAACCAACATTACTGACCGGTCACAGCCGGTAACATCAAACCAATTTGATCTCCTCAAATTGGAAGCCACTAAATCCCACCACCACACCTTCTTATTTGGTTTATTAAAAAGTTAGGAGAACTAGAAATTAGACTGAGAAGTGTAAATTCTTTAGTTTCATTAATATTTTATTGTGTTCTATTTTTTTGGTCTATCGAGAGAGTGATTCCACTATTTGAAATCAAGTCGAATGTGATTGGCCTTGTACCTCATAGTGTTCAATTATAACTTAAATTTCAAGTAAATAAAGGGCTCGCATTTCAAACTCGGTTCAAGATTAAAAAAAAAAAAAAAAAAATTGCTAAGAGGATAAGTGTGTCAAACTGATTGAAGAAACAATATTCCTGCTATACGTGGGCTACCATATGCAACTTGTAAATTTTGTTCGTATTTTGGTAACTATTTGAAGTCAAAGTCGAATGTGATTGGCCTTGTACCACATAGTGCTAATTGTAGCTTAAATTTCAAGTAAATAAAGGGCTCGCAATTCAAACTCGGTTCAAGACAAAAGAAAAACATATTGCTAAGAGGACAAGTGTGTCAAACTGATTGAAGAAACAATATTCGTGGTATACGTGGGCTACCATATGCAACTTGTAAATTTTGTTCGTATTTTGGTAACTATTTGAAATCAAAGTCAAATGTGATTGGCCTTATACCTCATAGTGTTCAATTGTAACTTAAATTTCAAGTAAATAAAGGGCTCACAATTCAAACTCAGTTCAAGACAAAAGAAGAAAAAAAGAATTGCTAAGAGGACAAGTGTGTCAAACTGATTGAAGAAACAATATTCCTGCTACACATGGGCTACCATATGCAACTTGTAAATTTTGTTCGTATTTGGTAACTATTTGAAATTGTACGTTACAGTGTACCGTGGAAGTACGTGTTACTTGGAAAAAAAAGTATTCTGCTAGTGATAGAGCGTATAAGAATATTCGAAAAGAAATATTTACTCTCTCTCTAGCCATGCTTCTGACACACGATAGTTAACTTACGCCACTGTGAGTACCATGGTGCCTGGACGAGGAAAGAGATAGGGACGACCCAAAAAAATACCAATTATTTCTTTTGGAAGCTCAGTTGGGGCAAGGATGCAAGCTGAGACCTCCAAAGCCAAAGGAATAATGAAGCATGATGATTCGTTTGGTGCATGAAGTGACACAATTAAGGTGGTAGCAAGTGAATTCAACAAGCAATTAGAGCTAAGTGGACCTACAGCAGCCAAATCAATTGAATTGATGAATAAGGCTATAACCCTAATGGAGAAAACAATGAAACAGTAACGCCAGTGGGAGTGAGCTCCATTTGTTGGAATTTTGCAAGAAAACCTTGAATTTGTATTTTTAGAATTTGATCATAAAATTTGATATGGAATTTAGAATAAATTATATATTTGAGTTCGTGATGTTATGGGTAGTAATTATCTTCAAAAACTTTCGGAATCTGGACATGTGGGCCCGAAGGTTGATTTTGTTTACTTTTCGAGTGGACTTGAGAATTGTTATAAATTGTTAATTTATGAGTATTCGACTATATTTTGATTGATTTGCATGTTGTTTAATTAGTTTTGGATCGTTCGGCTTCGGCTTGAGGTGTTAAAAAGGCGTTAAAGCCGGTTATGGTATGGAATGGAAGCGTTTATACTGTGAACCTACTTGCAAAGGGCAAATCAAATGGTCCACTATTTGGCCATAAACAGAGCAAATGCAACAAACCAATTGGTGACAATAGTCTATGATTTTAATACAGTGGAGCAGAGATTATCATTATGGAATTAATTGAATAGCTTGACTTCTTCAATTAACCTACCTTGGCTGGTGTGTGGAGACTTTAGTGCTGATTTGCATTCTATAGATAGAATAGGAGGCATCCCTATCAATGCCAGTGAAATCAAAGACTTACTGCATACTTAGTGTCACGCTCCGATTTCGGGTAGCGCGATCTGCATTCAGCCGAGATAATCTGGCCGAGCAAGTCTATACAATATCTTCTACCCGAGCTCACTCATGAATAAAGGAAAAATCCATTTCATTAATTAGACAATGAGGAGGATCATGTGAACAATATCGATTCCTTATCATTAGTTACATCTTTTATAAAGTTCAAAATACATATACTTTCATAGTTTGAAGTAGAACGTGTGATACAAATACAACACTACTAGTTTAACTTCCCCAACACCAACATACCACTCACACTATGTCTACGGAGCTTCTAATAGATACAAAAGAGTACGATGATGGTGCCGGCAACAAGGCCCCGACTATACCTCAAAACATAAAGCACAAGGAACAAAAGATATACGACCCCGATATGAAGTGGGGCTCACCAAGTCAGCTGGGAAGAGGGTGTACCGCTGTCAATTATCAAAGCCGCGTACTGTGGAACCACCTGCATCCATTAAAGATGCAGTGTCCCCGGTAAAAGGGACGTTAGTACATATGGAATAGTGCTAGTATGAATGACTAAACACCCTCTCAATAGAACGAATGATAACACAAGGAAGGACAGTCATAAAATCAATGGGAGCCTCAAAAATATCAAAACATCAAGTTAGGAGCAAGACAAGTTTTCAAGTAAATTTTCATATTTTAGGTTGGGAGATCTTAGCACAGATATACCACCATGATTTTAGCACAAAGTCCGATCACGGTCTGATCGGCTAGGCCGTCTCACCCAAAGACATCGACCACAATCACATATCTCAACATCAATAATTGTTTCAATCATAATCTCAAGCACAATCAACACCATGTGTGCGGCATGAGGTCCGATCACGACCCGACTGGCTAGGCTGTCTCACCACAATGTCATGTAGACCGACATCACCCTTTTCTAGCAATCATCTCATCCCAATAAAGGGTAATATTCTCAATACATCAATCTCATCCCAATAAAGAGGTACAATCACAATTCACGCCTACAACGGCACGTGTAGTTTCGAAGTTAGGTTATTTCAATCTACCCTTCCTTAGTGACTAACAATACTCCAGGGTATTTATTTATTAAAGGATTGACAACTAATTTCATTATCTTTTATATATCATTCATTTCATTGGCACCAATGGCTAGAACACAATGTCACTCTTGGAACGTTGCTCGTATTTCATATTTCATGTTCATCTCTTTCACTTTCAAACATCATCATGGCTCATCAACAACAAAGCATTTCTATTCAAGACTTTAAGTCCATATATGAGCAAATAAGAATATTAAGCACATTGAGATTTCTTACACGATTTGGCATAATAGCTTTCATTTGAATCACGACTTGAAGTTATAACATTTAGATATGCAGCCCATACTTTGAACACCTTCTCAAATGGTAACACAATGCAACAAAGAACATTTGAAATATAAATTGAACACATATATAGTTTGACATAAGGCTTATTCGGAATAATCAATTTATAATGAACAACTCGGGACTTACAAGGACATTGTGAGGTTCAATTCTACGAGAGAAGTTTAGCCAACATACCTCGCCTCAAGCTTTTTAAATTACAGCTATGTTCCGGAACTCTTAACCACTTCGATCTATTAAGAAATATAGCAAAATTAAACACAAATTATGAATGAGTTCATGGTTCCAGCTCATTTGAATATTTTATCAAACACTAGGTACATTAAGGTTCAGAAGTCCTCCTATGGTGGATCCATTCATCCCACTATCCAAAGTTTATCCAAATAATCTCAACAATCTTCCCACTATCCTTGATGGTACATGCATGCATAATGAACAACTCCCACACCCAGGAATTGCTTTTCTCATTACCTATTTCCAATTAAATCCCGGAATTGAGGGCTAGGGAGTAGAATTTTACCTCTAGGATGAAGACCTAGTGAGTTTTTCTTGTGAATTCTTCAACTTAGAGCAAGAGTTGATGAACAATAATCTTAGAGACTTTCCCTCTCACTCTAGACCACTCCCCTCCCTCTAAATATTAGTTAGGACCAGCCAAAATAACCCACAAGTTTTTTTATGACAATGGGATCGGGTGAAAATTTTCAAACTTAAACTTTATGAAGTCGGGTCTGCAGTCGCAGAGCGGACCACAAAATAGGTATGTGGCCCGCAAAGGGGACCGCAGAAAATGATTCCAAAACTGGGCTGTTCGGGTTGGGTCTGCAGCAGGTCTGCGGTCCGCAGACCAGTTTTGCGGTCGCATAATGCGCAACAGAACTCCCCTCCGAAAATGTTCATGTTGGATTTGCGATGGATTTTGCAGCCCGCGAATTATTTATGCAGCCATAATGGACCTCAAAACAACCTCCAAAAATGGGTCATTTCTCTATTTCACTCTGCGGCAGTTCTGCGGCCCGCAGAGTGATTCTACGATCACATAGTGCACCGCAGAAATGCCCGACTCTGCCAAAAATTTTCTTCAACTCCTCAGCGCACTGTTCTACAATTGTCAACACATAAGTCTATCTTGGCACCACGAAACCCCAGGTTTTAGATAAAATTTTACGGGGCCTTACATTTAACCCGACGAGTAAACAACAAGGAATTGATAGAGTGTATAGCGGAATTGATAAAGCGTTGGGCAATGGTGATTGGATGATGAAATGGGGCCATATTAAAGTAGAATATGATACTCCGCTCATCTCTGATCACTCACCAATGTTATTAAACATGAGGCCTGCTTGCAATGCAGTCAAAACTCCTTTCAGGTTTTTAACGCCTGGACTAAACATAGCAACTTTGAAAAAATTGCCAAAGAGATGTGACAACAATAGTTGGATAGGAACCCCTAATAACATATAATTGAGACTAAAGGCCTTGAGACCATTGTGTAAGAAGCTCAACAAGGAAGAATTCAAATATATATCCCAAAATATTGACATATATCTACAACAACTGAAGCTTATACAAGAACGAATATATACACAGTTTACTGATGAATTACTGCCAAAAGAGAAAGATACAATCCAGGCTCTAGAAAATGGTTTTTACTAGAGGAAAATGTGATGAGACAGAAATCCAGAATTAGATGGATTAAAGTGGGAGACTCTAACACAAAGTACTTCACAACAATAATCAAGGAAAGAACACATAGGAAGAAAATACTAAAGCTTAATGCAAATCAGGAAGCAAGCTAACTGACACAATAGCTATAAAG
The DNA here is from genome assembly GCA_002018475.1 of Nicotiana obtusifolia. NCBI lineage: Eukaryota > Viridiplantae > Streptophyta > Magnoliopsida > Solanales > Solanaceae > Nicotiana > Nicotiana obtusifolia. The sequence continues at coordinate 33,098 of MCJB01049938.1, forward strand.
GAGAAAATTTTATCATTCTACAAAAATCTGACGGAACCTCAGTTCAAACCCAGCCTGCTATAAACAGATTGATAATGAGGAAAGGACCAAAGTTGAACCACCCACAACAATTGGCAATGTGTGAGGCAGTCACTACTACTGAGATTTATGAAGGCCTATGCTCTATTGGTGATGATAAGGCCCCTAGTGTTGATGGATAAAATGCAATCTTTTTCAAAAAGACCTGGCATATAGTCAAGGAAAAGGTGACTAAACTTGTGTTAGCTTTCTTTACAACTGAAAAACTATACAGAGCAATCAACTGTACATTACTTACATTGATCCCTAAGACAGATTATCCTTTCACAATGAAGGTGTCACGATTCAAAACTCACTATAGGTCGTGATGGCGCACAACGTCGCTGTTAGGCAAGCCAACTGTGAACCATCTAAATAATTATTCAGTTTATTACTTTTGAAATCAAAAGTTCTATTAAATAAATAATTTAATAAATTTAAAATTATGGATACATACAATATTAGTAAGATATAAAATAAAAGGGTGACAATATTTATGCAAAACCATTAACATCTACTAGAATATCCCAAAACTCGGTGTCTCAAGTGCATAAGTATCTATTAGGAAGTACATTGATAATACAATATCTGTCTGGAATGTAAAAGACAGATTAACATAAATAAACATGATGGAGACTCCGTGTGCGCTAATTTGACCATCAATAGTTGCGCCCTTGCGCCAATTTGGCCATCAGCGATATACCTGCACAATAAGTGCAGAAGTGTAGCATGAGTACATAAACTAACGCGTACCCAGTAAGTATCTATTCTAATCCCGGAGAAGTAATGACGAGGGGTCGACATTGACACTTAATCATGTTAAAATACACATATAATCCATGTATTTAACTCACAATAAGTGGGAATCACTTACCTTACAATAGATGATGAATATCTCCCTTCCAAGAGCTCCCAAAGTCAGCCAACCCAAGTGAAAAATGAGAGAAATAAGCTAAGTTCCGAATTCAGTCCATGTTCTGCCCAGATCCTTCCTCTTCGCGATCGCGAAGGCCAAGCAGCCCTGCCCCAAAATCTCTTCCTCGCGGATGCGATGTCCAAACCGTGATCGCGATGCTTGACAATATATACCAATTGCATGTTGTGCTATTTTGTTTTATAAAATAATCTAAAAATATTAGCTTCAAGGTTACAAAAGGTGAAGCCTGATATTATTTGTGAAGCACAATCATGGTTTATACCAGGTAGGAAAATCTCAGATAATATTATCCTGACTCATGAGCTAGTCCAGGACTACACTAGGAAACATATGTCTCCTAGATGTATGATAAAGATAGACCTACAAAAAGTGTATGATTCGGTCAAATTGTACTACCTGGAGCAGGTCATGGAGAAGCTGGCTTTCCCTGCGAAATTCATATCTTGGGTAATGGAATGTCTCAGAACTGTTAACTACTCTATATTAATCAACAGTGAACCAGCTGAACCCTTTGATGTTGCAAGGGGCTGGAGGTAAGGGGATCCAATGCCCCCTTTATCTTTTCCATAGCAATGGAATATTTAAGCAGGCAATTGAATAGCCTGAAAGAAGAGAATACTTTCAAATATCACCCCAAATGTGCTAAGTTGGGGATTATACATATGAGTTTTATAGATGACCTCTTGCTCTTTGCTCGAGGAGATGTGAAGCCAATATACTATCTTCATCAATGCTTTACTCAGTTTTCTTAAGCTTCAGGATTACAAGCAACTCTAGGCAAAAACTCTTTATACTGTGCGGAATGGTGCAGGAAGAAAGAGATAAAGCGATGCAGTTTCTGGGTTATACCCATGGTAATCTGCCTTGCAAATACCTTTGAATTCCTTTATCCACAAAGTTATCATTAATACAATGGTAGCCACTTGTTGAGGATAGTAAGCAAAATTTTTTATGGACATCAAGGAAACTATCTCATGTTGGACGTATTCAGTTGGTAAAATCAATCATTTTGGCATCCAAGCCTACTGCTTCCGACTATTCATGATACTCGCCAAAGTTTTGGAAATGACTGATGCATATTGTCGGAGCTATGTATAGTCTGGGATCAACACAATAACTAAAAAGGCTCTAGTGGCATGCGAGAGAATTTTCTCACCCAAGTCTACTGGCCTCAATCTCATGAACTAAGGTTATGGAATAGGGCTGCAGTTGTTAAAAATTGCCGGGACTTAGCACATAAAATTGATAGACTATGGATCAGGTGGATCCATATTTATTACATCAAGGGACAATAATTTTTAACTGTAAGAGTGCCTCAAGATGCATGTCATATGATTAGGAAAATCTTTGAAGCTAGGAATACCATGATGCAAATACAAGACCAAGCTGCAATTAGGAAAATCTTAATTTGGCAGACCTACTTGCATCTCTTAGGAGATTAACCAAGGATTCCATGAAAAGCTCTAATGTTCTCCAATGATGCCAGATCTCGAGCAAAGTTTACCATGTGGCTTCACATGCATGAAAGACTGCTCACTGCAAATAGGCTAACTAAATGGGACATCAATGTGGAGATAAAGTGTAGCCTTTGTCAGGAACAAAATGAGACAAATGAACACCTATTTGTACAGTGTAGATTCTCGAGGAAGGTATGGGAAAGTGTAATGACATGAGTGAAGAAGAGAACAAACATACTAACTGCATGGGCGCAATACCAGCGATGGACTATTAAGAATGCCAAAGGGAAGTCTTCAGCAAAAATATTGTGATTTTTTACTATTTTTTTTAAATATGATATTTTAATAGAATGGATGATTAATTAAAAAAATTTAATATCAGAAAACGCGGTGAAGAAATTAGAAAAGGCAAACTTGTCAACATGTTTCTTATTTACATTAATGAAAAACAGATAAAAAGAATTTTAATCAAGCATAAAATTTGAAAGGGCGATTTTGTCTTTGACTAAGCTTATGCATGCATTAATAACCTTGGTATTGTTAATATCATGGTTTGCTATGTATTAGCTACACATAGGATAATATCAAATAGGGTGTGCAACTAATGATTGTATTAGTTATACATAAGTTGAAAAAGTGTACCAAATACAATATTATTAATACAAAACTAATGCATTCATTATTTTTTTTAATACACTCTACCAAACGACCTCTAAATGAGGTAGAAGAAAAGTTTCGTCCAAGATATGAGTATTGAACTTTTTTTATTTGTAATAAAATCTCTAAAAAGATAGAAAAACAATTAATGAAGAGAAATATCTACCATCTAGATACCTTTTCTTTGTAGTTTGTACATATTAGAATGAATTCTAAACTTGTTAGGATGTATTGATGGTTAGGTTGAGGTTGAGGCCCCTACTTTATAAATAATTTTAGGACTAAGATTGCTCAATGTACACTTTGCGCTTTTCGGCTTTATATGCCTGGTCTTTTGAAAATGAGTTTCTAGTTTAAAATAAGTTTTTTCCTTATAAAATTATAATATTTTTTTAAGTAAAATATATGTTCAAATATTCAAAAATTACATTTATTCACATTTTTTTTAATGTAAAACGGCTACTAAAATTAGGAAATTACTATACTAATCCACTTTTTCCTATTTTGAACCAAATTAGTAAGTTCCTATTCTTATAAAAAGAAAAATTATTTTTGGTAGTGGAGTTAATTACAGTTGTATTATAAATTGAGAAAGGACAAATTAGGCTTCCAAGATCTTCAACTCCCACGTGTGTTACGGGTGCAGCAACCATTTCGGTTCAACCAATACTGCTAGACCGGTTATAGCCAGTCACAATCTATTGACTTTATCAAATTGCTAAAAAAGAAGCAGAAAATCCACAGCACCACAATCTTCCTTCCTCTCCGATCTGTGTTCACCACACGCCTTAATCGCTTGTGGCGGCCTTCTGCAACCTCAAATCATCGGAATTCGGAAGTTACCAACTTTTCCGGTATTCCCAATTCCATTTCTAATTATTTAATTATCTTTTTTCTTTCATATTCCATTGTTCCAATGCTTTCTGCTTTTTTT